>ADNK01000555.1:65000-97334 GCA_000320545.1 Bigelowiella natans CCMP2755 | reverse complement strand
CTGAGCGACGACTGTGTTGGTACATATTATGTCATCATCCACATACACAAACACAAACACCCACAACACAGACGCCATCCCATCATGTGTGTATGCCCTGTAGTTCTGACTACTGAACGCATCCCCTGATATGCTTAGGCCGTAAGGGAATACGACGAAGTGCCACTTCCTGTGCCTGCTGGAGAACGCGGTAATGGGGCGGGAGGTTTTGTGGATGGGTGTCTGCATGTATGATTCATTTTTATCTAGGGAAGAGTAGTATTTGTATCCTATGACGTGTTCAATAACGTCATCTATCCTTGGTGTAGGTGTCTGGATCCTCTTTATTACTCGGTTGTGGCGGATGAAGTTGTGCGCCAGGCGGAAGAAAGGGTAAGTAGGTTTCTTAGCTAGCACATGTCTCACGTTCCATGGTGAGTTGCTTGGCTCTATCTTCCCTTCCTTTGCCCATTCATTGATCTGCCACTCTATCTTTTCCCAGTCCGCTTCCGGTCGCCTATGTTCTGGGTCATTGATGATGCACTCTTCGTATCCCTTCTTTAGCTCGATCTTTACTGGGGTAAGCTTGCTGGAGGGCTTCGTCGTCGGCTTGGTGATGTCAGAGTACTTCTCGTTTAATATTTTATTAATGTACTTTTTGCCTTTGTCGATATCCCAATCATCAGCTGGGGGGGTCTTGTCCAGTAGCTCCGTTATCTGTCGGATGGTCTTGCCGGGGTTCTTCTTCCGTAGCTCGGTAGGTGTAGGTAGCTTGTTGTCCGCTAGGTCCATAAACTCTAACGCATTAACGCTTGACTCAGAGGTCCACTCGTCAAGCCGTATCATGTTCTGGCTGATGGTCCTGCCTGACTTCTTTGGCAACTTAGCAAAGTATATCTTGTGATTGTAGAATGATATGATCCCCCCTAATTTTTCTAGGGCATCCTGTCCGAGGAGTAGTTCCATGGATAAAGTCATGGCTACTCGGGTCTTGATTTGGGTCTCCGCGTCGCTGCCAGGTATCTGTAGCTTTAGCATTAGCTCACCGACGGTCTTCATGGAAGAGCTTCCGTCTGCTTGAGCATATTTACGTTCTTTCTTAGTCACTTGATCCAATAGTCCTAACCTTCTTACTGTGCTTAGGCTTATGAAGGACTTCGGCATGCTGCCACTATCCCAAAGGGCAGGTAGTTTCTTGTAGTCTCCGTAGCTGTCTTTAACTTTAACCTTGGTCATAGCAACTTTGATAGTCCTGTTAGCGTCTTCGTCATTAATGTTGCATACTCCTAAGTTCTTTATGTCGTCTAGGGTCATGGGCTTGTCTTGGTCCTGCGTTGCTGGTACTGCTGTCTTCGTCGGCGCCTGCTTAAGGTGATCTAATATTCCGTTTATCTGCTGCTGTATAGCATTGATACTGTTCTGCTTTTTGTTCTTATATTTATTGTTCTTCCCGTTGTTGCTGCCTTGCCATTTGCTGTTGTTATATCCTTGTCCTCTGCCTTTCTTTCTCTTTAACTTCTCGTAGTGTTCGTTGAGCTGCCTGATCGTCATCCTGGGTCGTCCTTCTTTCCTGTCTCTGCAGTCTTTAGCGGTGTGTTTCCCTTTACGTGAGCAGTATCCGCAACGTCGGTTACCTTCCCTGTCCTTGTACCAGTCTCGCTGCGGCTTAATAGCGTTAATGTTTCCTATGCCAGGTACCTTAGGGCTGGTAAACTTGCGGTCCTGCTCCTGCTCGCGTAGGGATATAGCCTGCACTGCTGCCTCCATCGTGGTGTAGCCTTTCTCCGTAACGTAAGTGGATTCCTTTATCTTTAACTTGAACTCTTCAAACCTTGCCTGATCATCACCTGTGTTGTAATTAAAATCATGTAGTTCGTCGATCATATCCTGGAAGCGCGTGGCAAAGTCTCTAACAGGTTCTCTCTCATGCTGCATCATTGCTCTGTATTTTCTAATAGCCTGGGGTAGGGAGTTAGCATCCTGTTCATTTACAAAAGCCTTCATTATCGCCTCAACGTCTCGTAGCCCACTAACTGTAGTGTGTATTTTCTCTAGCTGCCTGATCCGGGTCCTGCCTGTCTCGTAAAGGTCCATGGCTTGCTTTATTATAGCTAGCCATTTGAGCTTGTCGTTTTCGGTGGGGTTAGGGGTAAAGTCGCAGAGTATACTCCTAGCGTTCTTCCACCACCTCCTTGCCTCACCTCTTTTCCCGTTGTATTTCGTTATCATAACCGGTGCTGTTTTAACAGACATGAACTGGGTGTTCCGCTGTACCGGCTGCTGCTGCTTGACGGTGCTCTGGGTCGTCCCCCGCGAGGCGCCCAGACCCCCGTCGTTCCTAAACAAAGCTGCCCACTCTGGAGGTAAGTCTGCTTCGTAATCCATGATGTCCTGCATGATAGCTGCCCAAACATCATGTGTCTGATACTTGTATTCTATCGATACTTTCAGTTTGGCGTAGTTGCTCGCCCTGGGTCGCAAGGCTCGTAATGCCATTACGACCTTCTTGCTTTCGGCGGCCACGTCCTCGTCGTCCGCCTCGTAGAAGTTCTCCAGTGCCTCTGCTGCTGCATCTGCTTTCTTAATCCCGGGTGCTGGTCCCGGCGGTGCCTGTGGAGGTGTTCCTCCTCCTTCCTTAGCGTCCGTATCGCCCTTCCTTTCCTGTTTCTGCTCGTGCCCTTGCACGGCCTGCGAGCCAAAGTCCTGCTGTTCTTCTAGCTGCTGTGACATTGTTAGTCAAATCGTTTCCCGTGTGTGGAAGCCAAAGGTTGTTGCGCGTAAGGTGTTCACAGGCCGAGGCGCTACGTGCACAAGTAGGCAGGGGGGGGGAAAGGCACGTTTGCTTCCTTTTGAAGAGTTGTGTTTATTTTTATTAAAGATTATATTTTTATTAAATCGTGCACTGCGTAATCATTCGCGAAGCTTTCGCGAATGCCGCCGCACGTGGGGCAGCACACTTCCGGTGTGCTGCCATGAGTCCCGCCGGAACCCACGTGCCTATGCTGTATTAATATCTACGTTATCTATATTCTATATCCGCGACAACCCCTTTGTTGTCGCACGTGACTTGTGCCCGCGTAGTGGTACGCGCTACAGAGCTCTGGAGCTGGCCGCGCAGACAAGTCGGCCGTGATGGTGCATCATGGCCAGCAGCTGACAAGACGCATGTTGACGTGTGCGCTTGCTGCCAAAAACATTCAGCCATGATGGCTTGTCACGTTGCACTTGCATTCATGCGTGTGCACAATGAGTGGGCTAACTAGCTAACATGGAATGTGCCATGAAAGGTCTAGAGGGCCACATGCTGGCCCACACAACACTGTGATTTGCCATGTAATGCAATGCTAGCTGCTCATCATTCTAGAACTTAAGCTACAATTACATCTAGAAGTACGTCAGCGTGATTGAGTACATGCGATACTCGGATCGTGCTAATCAAACATTTGTTGAAAATGTTGCATCGTCGTCATGACGTTTGATGGTCCCCCCTGCGCAAATGTCACGTATGCCTAGTCGATGCAACGATACGATTCATATAGCTAGGATTGTAGTTTTTCATCGATACATCAGCAATATTTACCGAGGCGATTAGTTCCCGAACCAACCACCACCGCGGCCTTTTTGCTCTGACAAAATCGAATCAACCTCATCTCAAGCTTAAAATTGTTAAATAGTAACACATCGAATATGTAGGGATTGTCTGGAGCTTACCGTCTTTTTTGCGTTGCATTTCTTGTTGCTTTCGTACAAGCTCTGCGCGCTTGGAACTCCTCGCTACGGGGCCTTTCGCCCTCTTCGCTGCTTTTTCAGCGGCGAGAGTGCTGAGCAGTGAGACCCACATTACATATTTTGCGTAATTAATATGTATGTGTATAACCCCTTTAGTCACACTGCTATCGTAGGAAATTTAATCATTTTAACACTCACTGACTTGTAGTAGTCCGACTGCTCTTTGAAGACTTTGAATCGATTCTTCCCCACCCCACAAGCAGGGCATTTGTACGAATTCGGAAGCTCTGCGAATGACGGGTTCTTCTTCTTATAGATAAAGCCGCAATCCACACAGATCTGTATGAAATAGAAGCAGAAGATTTTGATGGGAAGGGAAGATTGCTCAGAAGTACGAAGCGTATGAGAAGAAACAACCAAGAAGTTTGTACCATAGGCTGAGCATCAATGCCTCCTGCACCGCCTGCGTTGCCACCGAAGAGGCCCTCCAAAAAGTTATTTACCTTGACAGACCTTCATAAAAATCCAAGTTTACGTAAACTACTATTGATGTTGTGGTAACTGCATCGGGTTAGGCCTGTGTATCACACTACGTCACCTGTCCAAGGAGTTTTTCATTGCTCGTTCCTGTTTGTTATCCACCTCGAACATATATGGACGATGGGCAGTTCTACTTGCTCGAAGGCCGGAAATTGCACTCATCGATGGGGCTGCGAAGCTTCGCGACTGCACTCCAACTGACACATCGACATTGCTGCTACCAGTGCCGAGCGCGATCATACCCACGATCGTCAAAACACATGCCGATGGGAACTGATAACATGTGTTAACCTCAAAAAATATACCATTCTTCAGCAATCACTTCTACAGTACCAAAATCGATTGCAGGGAAAGGCGAGGGGGCATGACGAAGATGTGTCTCTGTGTAGAGAGGGGCGGCGAGAAGTAAAGAAAGAGAAAAGGTTCCTGCAACAGAGAAAAATGAAATAATTGGAAAACCTTTGTCGCACCCCGAAATTACCAATTAATTCTTCCTACACGGAAGATGGGGTATACTCCCTCGAAATGCCGGCCACTGCAATACATGCGAAAATCCCCGTGGAGTAGCGAGCTAGGCCAAATTGGCTTCACATTCGGGATTGCGACTCCACCCGCGGGATAGTCTCTCCCAGAACTCGCCAGGGAACAGCTAGGAAAAACCGGCCGTAGCATTTGTGAAGAACAGAAATGCGAAGTTCACCGCTTCCTTTAGAAATTCTTGGTGTAAATTTTTGATATATTTGTCGGCTTTTAGCAGCAGGCTCACAGTGGTACAAGCAGCCAACAATTGCACTGGTAACAGCTTCCGAAACGCACTCCTACAGGTAGGTGCTGTGTTCATAGATCTAGTTGGGGGATGGTGAGCACGCCGTCCAACTGGCCTGGTTTCCATCGCTGTTATTTCAACCAGCGTTGTTTATTTCCTTTTTTATTTTTATTTACACAGGGTCAATGGCGATGGTGAAAGGCCAATGGCCATAACTGCTGTCGATAAGTACCGAAATTAGTTTATGAACCCAAAAAAATCATACATACACAGTCGGACATCAATGTCTCCGGGCAACTTCAACCTCCTCATGGTATTTCCTTTCAAAAATATTACTTCATTGTTTTCAGTGAGAAGGTCGGTGCGACAGAACGAAATCCAAAGTCTCCGCGAGTCCATAGGCACTAATATCCCACAGGATACAACAGATAATGTAGAGACAAATTCTATGAAATCCATTCGCGAGAATGAAAAGAATTCCTTGCCTTCCAGGTCAGTTTTTGAGAAGATTGAACCCTCCCCCCTCCCCGCATAGTATGTTCACCCTGTGGAATAATTCCTACAGACAAGCTGGAAAACCTTGCGACGATGAGACGGAGAGGTAACATGACCTTCTATGTGAAGCTGCGACGTCAATAAAATACGAAATTAAAAATAAGTCAGTATTCCCCTATCTCCATGCTTAATGACAGCTGATAGTCTGATCGTCTGCCTCTTTACATAAAAATCTTCTTCAGCTTTTCACAGTCTCCACCGCCTTCAAATTTCGTCTTTTCGTCGTCTCTACCGCGTACAAATATGCTTGTACCGCAACTTCTGAAGAGCGAAGATGGCAACAAGAAGAAGAATACTAATGGGAGGGCGAACCAGCCACCCTCGCCTTCAGGCTTCCCCCCCGCCCCCCCTCGTACGTCCATGATGACATTTCTTTGTCATATTTGTAAAAACCCATGCAGCAATAGCATAATTTCGATACGCGCAATCAAAGTGCCATAAAAGTAGTTACATCATATACACCCATAGGCACAGGCGCGCGCGCGCACACACACACACACACACACACTCACACGTAGTAACACAAAACAAGCGCAGGTATTTTAAACTATTGTCACACCTTAATTACTATCCATTACGCGCTCAGGTACCGAATTCCGGAAGCTAATGCACCAAATCCCGCTCCTTGTTCGGCAGGTTGAAGCAGGTATACGTGATGGTCTTCATTCAAAACTAAAAAATTGCACTTTTAATATCAACTGTCTTCCCCATACGCTAACACACAGATAAACACATGATATTTTGGGGATACCATGCACCATATGTAGTGTCTCCCATGTCACTTTCTCTATTACTTAGGTTTATACGTTGCGAAGCGCACAGCGATGTATTTGGGGAAGGTATGAGTACTGCTGAGATAGGAGGGGGGGGACAACGGGGAAATGGAAACGCATTACTTGCGAATACTCTCTGCTTGTTCTCGAAACTACGTCATCCTATAATTACTCCTTATACTCTGCTCTTATGCTCGTTTTCGTTGCAACAGGTCGTTGACCAAAATCGCAATCTTCTGCGCAACATTGACCTCATCACCCACCACGAAATGGAAAAGGAGCCCAACATGAAGGTTCGGTCCTCCTACGCATCGCATGCCTCGAAAGCAAATGAAAACACATCAAATTGGGTTGCATCTTGATATCTTTTTCGAAACAATGTCGTAGCGATGATATGCATACTTTCTGTCGTAATAATCTCATCGATATTATCGTTTTCACCACCACCACCACCACCACCACCTTCAGAGAGACTCGATGGCATCTTTTGTAAGCTACTTTGTATCGGTGAGGAAAGAGGTCGTCCAGCGCGCCAGGTTGTTTGTCCTCTTGTTGTCTTAAAAGAATCCATATTATCAAGACAAGGAGTGGAAGAAGAAAGAGGAGGTGAAATGTCTAAATAGAAATTCATTCAAATCTTAGGGATCAGGCTGTCTTCTACCACGAAATCGAGGCAAAAGTGACCAAACCTCTTACAGAATGGCATAAGGTGCCCTATAACCTGCCCCCCCCCCCGATTCCCCACTAATATTCCATGATTTTGTGCGGCCACGAATATAATCGGCGTGTCCTCGATATATAGTTGGCCCAGGATAGGCTTTCTGAGCTGAAGAAGAACCTCAAGAGCGCGAATGATATCACATCGGGAGAACAGTTAAGGAATCATTGCAAATAACCTTTAAAGAAAATGTGTACCCAATGGTTTATGTACTACGTCGTTCCAGCAGTACCACCCGCCCCCTAGCCCCCCCTTCTCTGTGCATATCTGTATGTGTCGGAGAATGGGTTTGTGTTGTGTAAATTGTAGTTTTGCATGGGTAGCAAAGACATGCGCACACGTAGTTTAACCGCCCACGTTTGTATTGATACGCTCGCATATATAACGTCGGGTTGATGATTATAGGAGGAAATTAGGGAAGGAGAAAGAAGCCGTTGCAAAGCTGTGGGTTGCTGGTATTGCCATTTGTGTATTTAGTATTTGTACACATAAGTTCGTGCCGTACCTTTGTTACCTACACCCCCACCCCCCCCCTCATATAATATCTGAATAAGATGTGTGTGACATCAGTGTGTAGATTTAGTTTATTACTCTCTTGAATATGATTGAAAGACCTTTATGATTTCTATGATTTTCTAGTCGAGGCCATTGACGTAGATAATGCGCCAAAGAAGTACCAAAAGGCCCTCGATAAATTCGAGGTGGCGCAACGAAGGTCAAGATAATGCTGCTTTTTATTTACAATATCAAGGAAGCATACGGATACATACAATGGACATATATGCATACATTTTATTATTCACAACAGAACAGTCATCTCCTATGAATCTGACGTTCAGTCGTTAGTTTCTTAATAATAAGACCCAACCTGACGAGTACATTCCTTATGATTCCCTTGCTCATTCCTGTCTAAGCTCTTGATGTTTATTTTCCCCACCAAATGAAAAATTAGATTGGCGCAAATTGAAGGAAAATTCAAGGTAGCACTCCTCGCTTGATGTTCGATAGTAACACACACACACACACACACACACACACACATATATATATATATATATATATATATATATACATATGTAATAGACTAAGCTCTCCTTCATCCTACCTCCCTGACTGCATATAACACTTCAGCTATTTGAACGAGAGCAGAACGAAAAGCTTGGCAAGCTAGTCGATGCAATGGAGAACCTCGAGCTTGAAAGGTTGTTTGTGGGAGGTGGAAAGTTAAAGATAAGACTGAGTATTTCGTCGCAATCATAAGCCTGTCAAACTAAAAACACCCCTTGCAGCAGACTTCTCCATTTTATGGTCATAAGAGGGGATATCGTTATGAGCCATAGTTTTATATTACAAGAAATCATTGATATTTATATATATATATATATACACACATATATTAATCTTTTCGTACATTCGACGGTACCATGGAGCGATGCCTCTCTTTCCTCTACGTTCTGCTTTTGTACTGAGAATGGTGATGATGTGCTCATATCACCAATGCAAATAGACTCGCACGCCTTTCCGAGGCGTTTCGCATCTACAACTCGCTCGTATCAAAGCTATCTCTTCGGGTAGGAGCACAATCTTCCATCAGTATAAGAACTATTCTTTCGAACAGAGTGCCTTGAAGCAGTGGCGATTGGTTGTTGTTGTGCAACGAGATCCCTTGGAGGGGGGGCATGGATCTCATTGCATGACGACGACTTATTACCAGTACAACACGCGCTCTCTTTTAGCTCTCTCCCTCTTGCTCCCTCCCCCCATCTATCTAGTAATTACGTTCGATTTGATGATAATAGCAACAATTATGATTCACCCCCCCCCCCCCCCCGCACGAGCAGGCTGCACAGACGTCCTCCCAACTCGATATCCATGACCAGCTAGACCCTAAAAAAACGCTCAAGCAAGCGGTGTGGATCAGTTTAATGCAAGCGACAGGGGGGGGGGCTTGGTTGTTGCTGAGGGTGGGGGGGGGCATACGAAATATGCTTGAGCGGCAACAGTACATATGTAATAAATATGTAATATATATATATATATATATATATATATATATATATATGTATAAAGGTTTCAAATTGGGTTCGCGTGTACGGAAAGCATCATCAAAAAGGTGACTTCTCGTTGAGTTGATGACGGAGCCATCCATCCACTGAGGCTTATTCAATCCTACCTCATGTAGATAGAGCAATAAAGCGTATTTGAAGCTGCACAAACTAATATGCTGATACTCATTACAGCGGCGTCGATATCGTTCGATCTGGAGACACAGACTGACGAGAAAAACGAATACGTAAACTTAATTTCAATGAGTTGATTGGCCTTCTACCTTGCTGTTATCATCATACATATATACATAAGACTATACTGCGTTTTGCTGGAGCTCACATTATTGGTTGCAAAATAGTCATCGCTGATCTCTGGTCCTTCACCATTGGTATCTCGGCTTGAGAATAGTGCAGGGGCGGGAAGCGTCCAAACCCCTCGTTATTCAACAGGTAGTGCAACGAGAGAGATTGTAATCTTTTCATCGTTGGTGCATTCATTCTATCATCATTCGACACCCAAGCACACACACACACACACACACACACACACACACACACACACACACAAGCCGTATTTTCACACAGCCACAGAAGCTGGGGATGTCGGCGACATGGTAGCTTCTTCCCGAACTCTCAGTGATATAGTGGAAGAAGAGAACAGCGAAGAGAGTAATGGAGGTAGATCGCCACTGGGCTCGTACAATTCTGATGCAAGATTCAGGGCACATAAAGCTCCAGCAGAGGGAGGAGAGAAGGGGAAAGGTCCCAACGACGGGAAGGGCATAGTATTGCGTGCAAAAGAGACCATAGACTTTGAAACTACCCCTTCAACCCATTCGCTCAAGAAGAAGCAAGCGATGATAAGGTATGTTTGCTGCAAGGGTAGTTTTATGGCAAGTACTTACTCAGAGTATTGTGTCTTGTCCTTAATTAATGTCCCAGGCGCCAGGCCCGCCTGCAGAAAAGCTCATTTAATATCGCTCAGACGATCAATCGCGACACTTCCACGTGAGTGAATTTGAAGTCTGTCTCAATTCTCGTATAGCCACGTGATGGATAAATGTAGGCGATGAAACAGAACAGATGTGATCGCATTCAGAAGACAACGCTTGCATGAGCTTGGCGGATCACGCCAACACGCATGCAAGCAATTTTCTCAAGTGTTCTATTCTTTCTGCTTATTATCTACTTTTAGGCTACACAATGTTAGAAGGACTTCCATCAGCTCCACTGATTCTGGTGCCGTACTGTTTGTTTTCACGCGTTCATCTTACTAACAGTAGCAGCAGCAGTAGTCGTAGTAGTGATATTCATGTAACTAAGGAGAGGTCTAGAAAAAGGGGGGATTCGAATTTCGTCTCTAGTTAGTATGGTATGCGTCGTACTCATAGCGACATCATTATATTACCATTGTTACGACTGCTACTACTGCTACTACTGCTACTACTACTACGATAACAACAACAACTACAGCAAACTATTCTAATATGTTGGGGATGAATTCAGAACCCATTCGAACCGATGAAGATCCTAAAGAAATCGAAAATCGGGTATGCCCTCTCTCCTCTTCCTGCGAGTATCATCATTATCATCGCCAATCTTATACAGCTCGCTGATGATCTCATATTAGGTGGTGCTACGGGTCATGTACGCGACTCCGAGTTTGCATCTTCCGAACATGCTAGGGCACATCCGGAGCTCGCAGGATAACATACCCAGGAAGGCGTGGCAGAAGCTGGTGCTCCTCCCAAACAATTTCAAAATCTATCGACGTTATCATGTGTATTTTTGCTATGCGACTCATGTTATGTTAATTTCTGTTGCTGCGATCTGACCAGAGTGGTCGCGTGTCAAAGGGGAAAGCTTGTTTGCGCTCCTATGTTTTTGGAAATGTTTTTGGTTTTAATTTATATGATGCTTTCACCGGTTGAAAAGTAGAAGGTTGTGCATAGTATGCATAAATACAATATGGGCAATCTTATCCACACTCATATTCTCCTCCTTTCCTCATTGCTATGTGTGTCAGCACGGAACATGCAGATCATTGCTCACCTCGGGGACTATCAACAGCAAGCACAACATCTTCGAAAGTGGTTCGGTGTCGCACTTTCACAGTAGCAGCAGCAGTAGTAACGCAACAGGTAGCGGGGGTATTAATAGCATGGTTTCGGCCAAAGTAAGGGCAAGAATAAGCGGCTGGCGCAGAGGAGCAGGAGGCTTCAAATCAGAGGTGCTGCTTGAGTAAGTAGAGCGGTGCTTGCTGGCAAACCTTTTCTTCACAATAGATATATATCACCCAATTGTGTATGTGTCAGTATGCATGTATGTGTGTTTTGTGTGTGGATGGAGATTGTGGAACTCACTACAATATCCCGTGCGAAGGCAAAAGGCGATTGGGTTGAATGGACTGAAAAAAAAAAAGTAGTATCCCCCCCCCCCCCCCTCCCTCCCTCCCTCCCTCCCATCTGTAAATCGAATTTCTGCGGGCGCATGCTGCGTTTATTGGTTGAGATCAGATGCGATGTACTTTAGCACATACACATGCATAAGCTAGAATCCTCGCTCTGCAGATTCTATCACGTTACATGAATAAACACCTTTCAAAAGGTACTCATACACTTTTGTGTGGTTGTACGCAGGCTGTCGTTGTGTCCTGGGCTGCTTACAGGTTTCGCTATTTCCGCGTTGTTGCCGATGAATTGCTCTTTTCAATGCATGAAAGCTGCCAGGAGATGAGAAGGATGAGAGAGCTAGCATGGAGAAAGTGGGGGGGGAAGGGTGGAGAGCCTCCATTAGCACAAAGAAGATCTTTTTCGTCGTATATTCAGTGTTGGAACAGATGGAAATACTTTCTCCCAACTTGATTTGGATATGTGAGTGTATCGTCCTTGCCGGTGCAGCTCCCTATTCTAAGCTTATTCATCGATTCTTTCCATAGGAATCTCTTCCCTTCCACCGACAACAACTGCAAACTAGGAGATTGTAGCATAGAGGTAATGACACATATCAGAGGAGGAGGAGGAGGAGAGCATACTTCAAGAAGATTGCGTTCGTTGATATTCTCCCGGCGAAATGCTGCTCTGGCACATTTCAGTTTACAATCGAAATCTTACATAATTAGCACGTCGTTCCTACTACAAGTATAATCCGTAGTATCCGTCTACTATCTCTTCCCCCTCTTATTATCTACTCACCTCGTGCATGTTAAACATAATTCCTGCAATGCTATTAGATCGAGGCCCGGGCAGCGTATCCAAGTAACGGCGGAGAGACTGTCACAAGTACTGAGAGAGAGAGAGAGAGAGAGAGAGAGAGAGAGAGAGAGAAGGAAGAAGGAGAGACAGATACTTTCTAATTAAAAGTTATGGCCCCCAAGAACACAATATTCACATAAGAACTAACATATAATGAGTGCACGTGTACCCATAAAGCTGAATCTTGAGCCACATTCATCTGCGGTGATTGGTTTTTGGAATGGATTCCCTCTGATGCCTTTTGTAATGTAAAACCAACAGCTGTCGGGAGAATATCTGTGGGGGAGATTGGAGATGGGAAATTTGTCGCGGTAGCTCACTCGACGCAATGTTGTTGTTCTTCTTGTGTGAGTGTTAAGAGAAAGAGTGTGGGAGTGAGAGAGAAAGGGGAGTTGTGTTTGCCGATAAGATCGAGATTTCATACATTCATGTTTGTGCGATAAAGTGGCCACCTGAGGAATCTGCTTCATAATTAGTATTCTCATTGCATTTTTGCAGGTAAAGATGCAGCGATCGGAAGCCGAAGCTAAAGGTCTCAATTATCAACCTCCTGCATCTTCCTATTGCTATGCATTAATCTGTCTCTAATGCATACGTCTGTGATATCTGTCTGTGCATGCACAAGCTGAGTGATAAATACGCTTCAGGCGATGCGAATTTTGCTTCGTCTTCTTCGGACACGCCATATGGTCTAAGGACCGTTGTGCTCGAGAGGGTGACAACCTACAGCCCTGTGAAGAAGGTAGCGATTGCACAGTAAGAGTACTCGATATAGTGTTACTCCCAATGTCGATGTTGCATGGTATGAGTACTCGATATCATCTTACTCATAATGTTATTGTTTGTGTACTTCTTCAGGTGTACCTTATCCGCCACGCAGAAAGCCAGTGGAATAAGGCGCAGCGTGATAAGAATATCATGGGTCTGCTGTCACAAGTCGATCATGAGCTCACGGAGAAGGGTAGAGAGAGAGAGAGAGAGAGAGAGAGAGAGAGAGAGAGAGGACACACAGCAGCAGGGGATGCACAAAATATGGTTGCTCCATAGCTCAAATTCATGCCATATCAACACTTGTGAAACGCAAAGAAATGGACGGTATCTTAATTTATTTATATTTAAAAGCCCACCCACACAAATAAAATGTATAGTGTGTGTGTGTGTGTGTGTGTGTGTGTGTGTATGTGTGAGTGTGATACATACGTTATGTTATCAAAATATGCGAGGGTCTAAAATTTCTTCGTTCCATAGGGGTAATGCAGGCCCTTCAGTTGTCGGACAAGATAGCGAACGAGGTCGTTGATAGATATCTCCACACACACACACACACACACACACACACACACACGCACACACACACGCACACACACACGCACAAGGGTATCATTCGAAGGGCACAGAAATCAACATTAACTTGACTTTGGTTTGTGATTCTCAGACAAGACGAAATCGATTAGATAGAGCAACGAGGTTGTGTTGGATTACGATGACTTACATCCATTCATTTGAACTCATCTAACCTCAAAATCACCGTGACAGCAAGCGCAGACATGCGCACTTTTGTACTCTTAATATTACTCTCCTGGGGGTTGCTTGAGAAACATGTCCTTCCCCGAGCTCATGTGCGTTGGGTTTTGTGTGTGTGCGGTCAACCATAACAGGGGATTTCTCGATGCAGAAATGATATTTTCATCGCCGCTAGGTATCTGAACCTTGAGCATGCTTATGAAAAGAAAGACAAAGAGAGAGGGGAGGGAGGACAACGGGAGAGGGGAGGAGACTTTACGCATCCTTTGATATCGCCGCAGTTTAACGCTGAGGTTTCTGTCTTGTTGGTATTGTGAAAAGCGCGAGCATTACAAACGACGCTCATAGCTTTAAGAGGCCATCCTCTGCTGACGAAAACGAAGGTTGAATAATGATTCTTATCATGAGCATCTGCAAAAAGAAGAGTTGATGATCGTGGATTGTAGTTGCTCTTCCTCTTCATGCGTACACGAAGAAGACACACACATATATACTACTTGCCATCAGAATGAATCAAAGTTGTCGTCCAACAGCTCTAGGGGAAAGAGGGAATCGGTAGGTGGTACCTCGTACATTGTTTATCGTTTGTTGTGTTGCATTGTGTATTTCCCCCCTCTTTTTTAATTACAAGGGTTTGCATTCATTCCTTGGTATGTTTATGCATATGTATTGAAATATGTCTGTATAAATAAACATAGTTCATCATCCACGAGCAAGGCGGGGTCGGTGTGCTGAACTCCATGGGTACGTTTCTTATATGTAAGTATATTCGTTTCAATTTGTACAAAACCAAATTTCCATTGCAATCAGAGGAGAAAAAGCAGCAGAACCTTGTTCTCAAAGCTCGGCGGAGACGGTAGCGTATTTACTGAACTCATATATATTGCGAACACAATACTATAAGTAAGTCTACTTGATGGACTCTGTCATATTGCTACACAATTTAGTATAAGCAATTTTTTTATTATTATATTCGCACTTCGTTCCGATCCGTAGGCATCACCTTGTGAAACCGAAAAGAGCTCAGATAAAGCTGGGACACAACCTGAAAATTGTAATCTTGCCACCAACTGTATACTTCAGAACGACCACAAACGAGCAACGATGATATACCAATACAGAATTCCCTTGCTTCATCAGTCTAAATTCTAATGTTTCTCTAGACCCTCTTAGCGTCGGTACGAGAGAAGAGAAACTCTGGTGCGAGCAGAGACACGGCTGTAAGTGACTGTCTTATAATACTATCTTCCTCCCGTATCTTCCTCCCGTATCTTCCCCTTCCTCCCCCCCCTCCATCTTTCTCAATATGATATCTAATGTGTGTTGTGTGTGGGTGTGTGTGTGTGTGTGTATGTGTGTGAGGATGCATACATGTGTCGTTCGATTTACACTCAAACACTTAATCTCAGCATGATTGAGATATTCCATGATTGCCCGTTTAATTTTTTCAAATATGTCTCTTCCCTCGTTCTCAGGCGACGGCACAGGGCTCAGAGATAGTCAAAAGGGCACTTGAACGCATATCGGGTGCACCGATGAATGTGGATCCGGTACCTGTCCAAACAGTATGTAGAAGTTATACCTGAGAGCGAGAGGGGGAGAGAGAAAGAGAGGGAGAGAGAGAGAGAGAGAGAGAGAGAGAGATAAGAAAGAGTATTAATGTTTTGTATAGTTGATTCATTGTGTTGTCGTCTAACTCTAATGCTGTGCACGTGGTTGTACGAGCCTGAGCTGATAATTTATTGCGTTGTTGTCTTGTAACCGTTTGGCAGTCTTCAACTAGCGGAACCTTAGAGCCAGAAGTCTGGAAAGAGGTGTTGCATTTCATTCATTTTAACAACTAAATCATTATCATAAAATTCCAACGTATTCATAAATCATCCAGAGAGAAGGAGAGGGGGAAGGGGGGGGGGAGAAGAGAATAACGGCGTTCAACCCAAATAGATTTCTCTTCCGCGCACAGCGACCGCATTTCCTTCTTCCTTTCTGCACTCAAGTTCTTCATTCTCAATATTTAGATTACAGAGGCATCGAAGTATGTGGATGTTTCGGATGCGACCGACGCCTGGTGGAGCGAAGCTGCGGAAGGTACGTTCTTGATTTGCGTGAATCGAGAGTTTAGAATCCTTCCTGTTATCAGAATAACCCTGCGGTGTTTTGGGATCAGAAATGAATGAAGTTAAGGAGCGTATGGACGATTTGCTTTCCGTGATACAGTTCTGCCCATACTCAAAGGTTTCTTCTTTCTCCTCTCCCTTATCCTTCTTTTTTTCCTTTCACTAGCCATCTGCAAATTTCTTTAGTTGCGTATTTTCTAATTGTGTACGTATGTGTGTGTGTGTGTGTGTGTGTGTGTGTGTGTGGTGTCACGAACTTTTAGATCATACTGGTCGGCCATAGCCACTTCTTCAGGGAGCTTTTCAAGGTCTGAATTCGTATTGCAGTTATGCACTAAATCTATGGTGAATTCAAATATGTATTACCTATATTCTACAATAAACTGAGCCAAAAGAATTAATGTTCCCCTGATTTATAGTTCTCTACATTTATATGGCGCGATAACATTAGGCGCATCTCTCCCGAGATTTCAGGGCGAACCATCCTCAAGTCAGTGAAAGGAATAAGAGGAGCAATAGCTCTTGATAATACTCTTGTTTCTAGCTTTACTTGCTTACACTCATCCCTGCGCACAAACACTCATATGGCTTCCTGTTTGTTTATACTCCTTAACTAGGTTTGCTCTGATCTCACAATTGATGTGTTAAACGTAAGTAAGCAACGTGGGATAAATTCGTACTCTTTCACGGAATTCATTCCTTTTTCTATATCATTTGTGGCGCGGGGATGCATGTGACTAGTATTGGGTACTAATTTAAACGATTTCTTCTTGTGCTTTTTCAGAATTGTTCTGTGATTGAAACCATATTTTGCTTTCATCGCGAATCGACGTCATCGGAAGCGCAATCACCAACCGGAAAAAGGCCAATAAATGCATCATCCAACGCGGGTAAAACAATATGCTCTGGTGTATGCATATAGCAAACTGGAAGATGTTATCTTTAATTCTTGCAAACGTACTGATTCTTCTCTGTGGGGAAGAGTTGATGATTTACCGGTGCTCTACCGATTGATTGAAATGGTTGCTCATAGGGTTGACGAAAAAACGGATAAACGTCGCGATAGGCAAAGACGGGAACATTTCTAGCAGCAGCAGCAGCAGTGTCCAAAACTCCAAAGCAACGGAAGTAGCAGAAATTTCGGGTGTGCAGCTCCTCTTTGGCTCAAGGTCAGACATTTGCGTACACACTCTTAATTTGCTCAAATAATATGCAGCATATCGGTGTTTATTTCAGTATCTTAATAACGCGTGGTTACGTGAATGGTTGTAGGTTTGCGGGTAAACAGAAGAATCTTCAGAAGATTTCAAAGGCGAAACAGAGTACCAAAGGTTTACTAATTGCACACTATAAATAAATATGTATATATATATATATATATATATATATATATATATATATATGTGTGTGTGTGTGTGTGTGGGGGTATAATCGTGTCTGCGAGTGTTGTTAAAATCAGATATGCGTCAATAAAATGTTTTATACATTGGTCAAGGTGAGGTGAGGCATTGGAGGAAAGACGAGCAAGTTAAAAGTTGTGAGAGATGCAAGAAAGCTTTTTCTATCAGTGTGAGGCGGCATCATTGCAGGCAGTGCGGAGGGATCTTCTGCAGCATGTGTTCATCTCACAGAATCCCTGTTGTGGAACATGGGTCGTACTAGTGAAATGATGATTCTATTCGTTCATGGGATGCACGTTTGATTGATGATGCGAGAAAAAAATTCTTAGAAGAGTTTTACTGTTTAGCACTAATTTGTACCTTTTGGCTTTCTCTTGCAGGTTTTCGTCTCCCGTTCGTGTTTGCGATCCATGCTATGGTATTCTCCACTCCGAACTATGAACAAAATTTACGCCAATTACATCCACTTTTACAAAAGCTAGAAAAGGAAATGTGATCATTCATTCAATGGTTTTCATTTAGGGACGATCACTGGAGCCAGTTTAGATTGATCGAAAGGTTTACACAACATCACCTGCTCGAGTCCACACGGCACTCGACGCTCATTGGACGGTCTAGCGGTGTCCAATGGCAGCAACGTTGAAACGAATGTGTGCACATCTAGCAGTATGCATGCAGCGATCAAAAGCATCAACATTGCAAAAACTGGATGCGATTGCACACAATTTGCATCCATTGCGGTTTTGCATCGCTGGTCGCGAGCTTGTGCACGCACACGCACATCTAGCTAGATGTTCAGTGCGTGCGCTGCATCATGGCAGCTGCACTCGCTAGCACGCTTCGTGTGTGGTGCCACTTGTCAATGATTTCACACTGAATGTCACGCGTGGCAGTGCATGCATTTGATGTGTGTGCATTGTGACTCCACAAGTCAGTGCGATGCGCGCACTTGAGCACGTGTGCACGAGCGTGCGTTTCTCGGCCAACAAACACGCAGAAAGGACCCAACAATGGTTCGCATTTCCACGTGAAAAGAATGGGGCCAGTTGGCTTGTCGTTTGGCAAACCTGCAGTTCTGAGTCTCCTCCACATGAGGCTTCATCATGAACCCCCCTGTGCTAGCTGTGGTCCCTCTGGTTGGAGTGAACATGCTAGCTGTGCTTGAGCTTGCGAGTGCAACTTCATGTAGCGCGTACCACTACGCGGGCACAAGTCACGTGCGACAACAAAGGGGTTGTCGCGGATATAGAATATAGATAACGTAGATATTAATACAGCATAGGCACGTGGGTTCCGGCGGGACTCATGGCAGCACACCGGAAGTGTGCTGCCCCACGTGCGGCGGCATTCGCGAAAGCTTCGCGAATGATTACGCAGTGCACGATTTAATAAAAATATAATCTTTAATAAAAATAAACACAACTCTTCAAAAGGAAGCAAACGTGCCTTTCCCCCCCCCTGCCTACTTGTGCACGTAGCGCCTCGGCCTGTGAACACCTTACGCGCAACAACCTTTGGCTTCCACACACGGGAAACGATTTGACTAACAATGTCACAGCAGCTAGAAGAACAGCAGGACTTTGGCTCGCAGGCCGTGCAAGGGCACGAGCAGAAACAGGAAAGGAAGGGCGATACGGACGCTAAGGAAGGAGGAGGAACACCTCCACAGGCACCGCCGGGACCAGCACCCGGGATTAAGAAAGCAGATGCAGCAGCAGAGGCACTGGAGAACTTCTACGAGGCGGACGACGAGGACGTGGCCGCCGAAAGCAAGAAGGTCGTAATGGCATTACGAGCCTTGCGACCCAGGGCGAGCAACTACGCCAAACTGAAAGTATCGATAGAATACAAGTATCAGACACATGATGTTTGGGCAGCTATCATGCAGGACATCATGGATTACGAAGCAGACTTACCTCCAGAGTGGGCAGCTTTGTTTAGGAACGACGGGGGTCTGGGCGCCTCGCGGGGGACGACCCAGAGCACCGTCAAGCAGCAGCAGCCGGTACAGCGGAACACCCAGTTCATGTCTGTTAAAACAGCACCGGTTATGATAACGAAATACAACGGGAAAAGAGGTGAGGCAAGGAGGTGGTGGAAGAACGCTAGGAGTATACTCTGCGACTTTACCCCTAACCCCACCGAAAACGACAAGCTCAAATGGCTAGCTATAATAAAGCAAGCCATGGACCTTTACGAGACAGGCAGGACCCGGATCAGGCAGCTAGAGAAAATACACACTACAGTTAGTGGGCTACGAGACGTTGAGGCGATAATGAAGGCTTTTGTAAATGAACAGGATGCTAACTCCCTACCCCAGGCTATTAGAAAATACAGAGCAATGATGCAGCATGAGAGAGAACCTGTTAGAGACTTTGCCACGCGCTTCCAGGATATGATCGACGAACTACATGATTTTAATTACAACACAGGTGATGATCAGGCAAGGTTTGAAGAGTTCAAGTTAAAGATAAAGGAATCCACTTACGTTACGGAGAAAGGCTACACCACGATGGAGGCAGCAGTGCAGGCTATATCCCTACGCGAGCAGGAGCAGGACCGCAAGTTTACCAGCCCTAAGGTACCTGGCATAGGAAACATTAACGCTATTAAGCCGCAGCGAAACTGGTACAAGGACAGGGAAGGTAACCGACGTTGCGGATACTGCTCACGTAAAGGGAAACACACCGCTAAAGACTGCAGAGACAGGAAAGAAGGACGACCCAGGATGACGATCAGGCAGCTCAACGAACACTACGAGAAGTTAAAGAGAAAGAAAGGCAGAGGACAAGGATATAACAACAGCAAATGGCAAGGCAGCAACAACGGGAAGAACAATAAATATAAGAACAAAAAGCAGAACAGTATCAATGCTATACAGCAGCAGATAAACGGAATATTAGATCACCTTAAGCAGGCGCCGACGAAGACAGCAGTACCAGCAACGCAGGACCAAGACAAGCCCATGACCCTAGACGACATAAAGAACTTAGGAGTATGCAACATTAATGACGAAGACGCTAACAGGACTATCAAAGTTGCTATGACCAAGGTTAAAGTTAAAGACAGCTACGGAGACTACAAGAAACTACCTGCCCTTTGGGATAGTGGCAGCATGCCGAAGTCCTTCATAAGCCTAAGCACAGTAAGAAGGTTAGGACTATTGGATCAAGTGACTAAGAAAGAACGTAAATATGCTCAAGCAGACGGAAGCTCTTCCATGAAGACCGTCGGTGAGCTAATGCTAAAGCTACAGATACCTGGCAGCGACGCGGAGACCCAAATCAAGACCCGAGTAGCCATGACTTTATCCATGGAACTACTCCTCGGACAGGATGCCCTAGAAAAATTAGGGGGGATCATATCATTCTACAATCACAAGATATACTTTGCTAAGTTGCCAAAGAAGTCAGGCAGGACCATCAGCCAGAACATGATACGGCTTGACGAGTGGACCTCTGAGTCAAGCGTTAATGCGTTAGAGTTTATGGACCTAGCGGACAACAAGCTACCTACACCTACCGAGCTACGGAAGAAGAACCCCGGCAAGACCATCCGACAGATAACGGAGCTACTGGACAAGACCCCCCCAGCTGATGATTGGGATATCGACAAAGGCAAAAAGTACATTAATAAAATATTAAACGAGAAGTACTCTGACATCACCAAGCCGACGACGAAGCCCTCCAGCAAGCTTACCCCAGTAAAGATCGAGCTAAAGAAGGGATACGAAGAGTGCATCATCAATGACCCAGAACATAGGCGACCGGAAGCGGACTGGGAAAAGATAGAGTGGCAGATCAATGAATGGGCAAAGGAAGGGAAGATAGAGCCAAGCAACTCACCATGGAACGTGAGACATGTGCTAGCTAAGAAACCTACTTACCCTTTCTTCCGCCTGGCGCACAACTTCATCCGCCACAACCGAGTAATAAAGAGGATCCAGACACCTACACCAAGGATAGATGACGTTATTGAACACGTCATAGGATACAAATACTACTCTTCCCTAGATAAAAATGAATCATACATGCAGACACCCATCCACAAAACCTCCCGCCCCATTACTGCGTTCTCCAGCAGGCACAGGAAGTGGCACTTCGTCGTATTCCCTTACGGCCTAAGCATATCAGGGGATGCGTTCAGTAGTCAGAACTACAGGGCATACACACATGATGGGATGGCGTCTGTGTTGTGGGTGTTTGTGTTTGTGTATGTGGATGATGACATAATATGTACCAACACAGTCGTCGCTCAGATCTTCCTCCTGGAAAATATATTTATTAGGTTTGCACACTTCGGTTTTACTATTAGACTGCAGAAGTGTACATTCCTAGCTACAAGAATCAAGTGGTGTGGATATTACCTGGAGCAAGGCCGCATCACCCCAAACCCCGAGAAAGTAGCAGCACTACAGCAAGCCCCTAAACCTAAGAATGCAAAGGAGTTAAAGTCATTCTTGCAGACTGCAGCTTGGATACTACGTAGGTTCTCCCCTACCTACGCTAGGACTGCAGCTGCTTTTACTACTGCTTACCGGAAGGAGAACTCTGTAGGCCTCAGCTTCGCTAAGGTGTGGGCCAAGGCTGGCCTTGATGCCCACTTCGATAACCTAATAAAGTTATGCAGCAACACCCTATTGAATGCTAAGCTAGACACTACTAGACCAGCTACCCTATGGACAGACTGGTCTAAGCTAGGTATGGCTGCTGTACTTACCCAAGACCAGCAGATCATACGGGTGTGGGGCAGGGCCTGCACAGCAGCTGAGGCCAAGTACAGCCCTACAAAAGGAGAGTATAAAGCCATGACTGAGGCGCAGAGGAAACTAAGATACTACCTGCTGTCGGTGCCCAGCTTCACCTTAATGACTGACCACAAGCCCCTCCTAGGCATCGACCGCAAGCTCGAAGCGCCTAACGATGAGTATGCAGCTATGAGGGCGGACACGGAAGAGTTTAGGGACAAGAGGACAGTGGTCTACGCACCAGGAGACAAGCAGCTTGCTGACTATTTCAGCAGGCTGTTCGAAAAGAAAGTCCCTACCCAGGTCACCCCTATGGTTAACGCGATTACCTTCGAGGACGGCGACTTCCTGCCTGAGCCAGAGGAGCTCCAGCACCTTCAAGAACACCTGGATAAATACAAACACAAGCATGAGGTACTTAGTGATAGGATATATGTATACACTAATAATGTTAGGCGTACCTACGTGCCACGGCGGACCAGGGGAGCCCTTCTCTTTACCGCCCATGGACCTGCACACGTAGGAGAAAACCATATCACTGCTCTACTCTACCATTACTACTGGCCCTACAAGCTAAAAGAGATAAGGACATACCTGCGTGGCTGCAGGTGCTCCAGCTTGAAGGCGGCAGGCGTCGCCACCAAGGAGTCCAGCAAGAGCCGTGCATCTAAGAAAATCAAAGCAAGGAACTTCTTAGATATCGTGCAAATTGATGTTTATAAGTACGATGGCTATCACTACCTTACCTTCGTTGATGTGGCCACTGGAAAGTGCTGGGTTAAAAAGATTATCAAGGTCAACGTTGCTAAGAAGAACAAAGGCTTATATAAGCAGAGGCTTACTAACTGCTACCGTACCTGGGAGTCTGAGCTCCAGGCTATCCCTGATGAAGTTAGCATAAACAAGATACCAAAGAAGTTACATGTGGATAATGAGACCTCTCTTCTACAGCTACCACACCCTAATATTGATGCCTCACCTGTATACTATGCCCAGTCCAACTCCAAGGTAGAGCGACTCCACCGCACCTTGGCCAACCTAAGCAGGATAAATAGCACCACACCAGACAAGATACAAGGGTTAGTAAACGACACCTTCACGTCTGGGGGAGGTATCAAGGATAAGGAGAGGGAAGAAGGCGACGACAACGACGACGATACCGAGAGCGAAGACGAGAAGGTCCCGTACGATGGCCGAGTTCTAAAGGAAGGACAGTATGTTAGGGCCAAGGTAAATCTGAGATCGAGAAATAAACAAGACCCCTTCTGGGGTGGCGTTGCAAAGGTTACCGAGAGGAAGGGGAGGAAGCAGTACTACATCTATGATGGGAACAGGGTCACCTTGCGCCACATCAGTCACCTAAAGAATTATGATATCGGTGAGAAGCTCCTAGAGGATGTTAAAGTAAACCCTACTGTGTGGGAGCGAGCAATGCCTTGTTTAGGACCCCGACCTAAGTTCGATGTGGAATATGGAAACAATAAGGTCAGGGTGAACGACGATTGGCGCATGAAGATTGTCTATCTAGGCTACCCTGGATTACGAAATATGGAGAGGGTAGCTATGAAAATAAAGGACGGAAAATATCAGCTACTCTACCTAGCTGTTCCCGACTTACCCTTTGAGCACTGGTATAAGGTCCTGGGGGACCTTGATGCAGAGGGCTGGTATGGACACGAACCTAAGGACGAAGGTGAGTTCTGGGTAAGCGACAAAGGAGATAAGGTTAGAGAGGAATCTATTACCTGGTGGTTGGTGAAGTTCCGAAAGCGATGAAGGTCTAAGGGAATAAGGAAGGAAGGAAGGAGCAACGTGACTTGGGGGAGGTGTAGCGCGTACCACTACGCGGGCACAAGTCACGTGCGACAACAAAGGGGTTGTCGCGGATATAGAATATAGATAACGTAGATATTAATACAGCATAGGCACGTGGGTTCCGGCGGGACTCATGGCAGCACACCGGAAGTGTGCTGCCCCACGTGCGGCGGCATTCGCGAAAGCTTCGCGAATGATTACGCAGTGCACGATTTAATAAAAATATAATCTTTAATAAAAATAAACACAACTCTTCAAAAGGAAGCAAACGTGCCTTTCCCCCCCCCTGCCTACTTGTGCACGTAGCGCCTCGGCCTGTGAACACCTTACGCGCAACATTCAAGGGTTGAGTGTGTTTCTGATTTCCACAAGCAGGATCATTTTGACCATGAATTCGTTTTCATGAATTCGCGGACCAATTTCGGACCACCACATTCTCTTGACTCGTCTCCAGGGCCCACCATCACCTTTGAGCCGCATTGAAACACGAAGACCAATCTGTCGACGCAACAGCCTGCACCAGAATGAACCTCACTTCAGCGCAAAGGACTCAATTTGGCATTGCACGGAACACTGCGTAGAAAATAACAAAATAGCCCCCTACATTTTTGAGAAACGACATTCATTTCCATGAGCAAAAATCTAGAAAAGGGGCGATTATCTGCATACATGCAGCACAACCCTCTTCAAGCGTGAGCCCAAGCTCTCAAACTCGCAAGCTACAAGAAACATGAAACCAGATTCACAAGTAAGCTTCGCATCTTCATTCACACCCACGCGGAGGGATTCAGTAGAAGTCTTTTAAATGTCGAGCTCGTTTACAGAGCGGTGAAATAGGAATAGTGTTTAAATTTAAAACTTTTAACTTTGTACAGTTAAAATGCGATGTATGCATGATTGAAGTACGCATCGCGTTGACTAGTTGATTTTGGCTTGCAAAATTTAGAATCAACCGATCGAGATGCAGCAACCCTCTGCTCCCGAGATGGAGCAACCAGCCTCAACTCAAGCTTTCCAGCCCCAACCAATGCCAGTTGAGGTTCAACCAGTGCCAGTAGGACAACCAATTCCAGCCCTACACCAGCCACAAATTGCACAGCATGTGCATCAGCCCGTGATAGTAGCCGTTCCTACTACTGTCGGACAGCAGCAAGCGCAGCAGCTTCGTCATTGGGAATCCAGTCTATGTAGTTGCTGCGATCAATGTGCTCCTTCTTGTTTAATGGCTTGGTGCTGTCCATGTTTCACCATTGCGCGGATTCGTGCCATAGAAGGAATTAAGGAACCGAAGTGTGTTCAAGATTTGAGTACTTCATTCAATAAGTACACATTTTGGTATGGGGTGTTACTGAAAGATATTTTATGTTGAAAAAGCTTCTGCTCCGTAGAGGATAAATTCTGGCCAAATTGTGCGCTGTTTTCAATTCCTGGGGTCCTCTACACGTTTGGATTCGTTGTAAGAATCAAACTAAAAAAATATAGTGGCGTTAATGTTGTCGTGCAATCTTGAGGGCTTAGCATGTTTCTTCCATATTTTGACACAGGCGGCTGGAATTCCCGTTTTGGGCCAACTTATATATTTCATAACGTCAATTGTCAACATTTTCCTTTGTTGCTTTGTGTGGGGAACAAGGTTAATTCGTACATAATAAAAATGAATACAACTTTATTAACAATGATCATGTACACTCCCCAGGCAGAGATTTAGAAGAAAGCACAACATATACGACCCAGATGGGTGCGGAGATTGCTGTGCAGTGTAACTAAAAAATTCTCGCAATGAACCTTGCAACGTGATAAATTGTGTCTAAATTGTGTCTATTAGATGTTGCTGTGGTTGCTGCGTATTAGCTCAAATGGATCGGACCAGCTCCCAATATGATGGGATATGTGATGTAAGAGTGCAAGCTAATTGTAACACGATGGATTTGAAATAAATATCATTTTTTTAACTAGTGTGCAGAACTTTGCGGACCTTACTGTTCCGACCCATCGCAACACATAGTGTAAATGGTTACTAGAGAGTTAGATGCGCCGCAATAATAGACATAGTAACATTGTGTACATGTTACACATGTAACATAATGTAATTGCGCACAAACAAAGCCTAGAAATGCAAGACTTATTCTTTCAACAATATTTGTTTTGTTCAAATTTGCTTTGATTTCATCGTCAATCTGCTGCATTGATGCTGTACAATGGTCCGCAATAATCGCACATGTTCTTGTGATGTGTGTACACGCATACACAACCACATGGCTTAATACGAACTGGTACAATTTTGTACGATAACGTCATATGCGCGTGTGCATCATATTTGTTCACATGTTCGCTGCGCGAGAGAGCATTTCTGACGATCCACATGAGCACGAACTAGACAGTAGCATGTGTTCAGCAAAGAACCGTTACACACCAAACATTCTAAGAATTCGATTTGAATCTTTCCACATTCTTTTGATTCGCTACATTCCTAATTCTAGCATCATCAAATGGAATGATGCAACAACAGTTCATTGGGCTATGTGACATGACAACAAAGTAGCATCGTCGCATCCAGTCCTAGAGTCGTTACATGAGAGGTCACGAAAATCACATCTCGAGACCCGGGGCATTGAGCATTGTTTTCATTTCTAGCCTCTGTGTGTACATTCACAATGCTTTATGCCATTATCCTCCATCTCCGCTCCGCACTAAAAAATTCACTGGCTCTCATCATGCTGTCCTGTAGGCTCTCTCCAGCCCCTATATGACACGTATTTTAGGGTAAATAAATCAGTTAAACTCTACTTTTTCATTGCGTTGTTCACACATTGGCTCATTGGTTGTAGTATCCACAACATATCCTAACATTGGCTGTCATACGCACCCAAGTTGTGAATTGAACCGGAGACAATTTCAAGAAATTCGTCACCGCGGTCAATGCCTGCGTATGCCCCACGCTCTACACAATACGTCAGAATATTCTTCCACCATGCCTGTTTATTCGCCAACAAATTACATCGACAAGTAAGCACCAGAGAGAATCATCAGTACGAATACAACAAGTAGGATCACGATGATCGCACTGTTGTTAATGGGGGGGAATGGTGATAATAATGACGACAGCTCTGATTGTGCGTTCTACCTTTCTCGCCAAGATGAAGGGATTTCCTACAACCACCATGAGCGATTTCGCGCGCGATATCGCAACGTTGAACCGTTTCGGGTTTGAGAAAATTCCAATGCCATTGGCAGAATCTTCCATTTTCCGCAAAACCTGTGAGATGGCAACGATAACAGCATACGTTAGTTTCACCTTTCATTTCAAGAGTTGACTTGTTAGAGAACAGGGATCATCATTGAGCATACAGAACTTATTTTGTCCATCTCAAATCTTAAAAATATATCGAGCAGTAGCTACTGCTAGGATGCTGATGATATTATCATTTATCAATAAGGGTGGCTACTCACTCACCATGCGATCGCGGGATATCACGGTGGAGATAAAGATGACCTATAGTAGGGCAAACAACCACGTTGTAATTGCAAGGCGAGATGGAATTCTTCATCTAACTGGTAGTACAGCAACTACTACTATTTACTACTCCTCCTCCTCCTCCTACTACTACTATTTACTACTATTGCTACCTTCGTTTCTTTGCCCTGGAAATCGTCTACGGAACCCACATTCACCGCGCCTTATCAGCAGCAGGACAGGGCAGACAACAAACAACCCAGTGTCGAGGAGGAGAATCAAGAGGGTCAATTTTGTGAAAGAGGCCAATGCCATTAATTCTTGCTCATTCTCAGCCAGGATGTTAGATTTTCGTAACGTATATGTCCCTTCGTGGTGCTCAGACGCGCTCCCCCCCCACCCTCGTCTCCTCTGTTGAATGCAGTACCTAGTTTGGCTTTGCGGAGCACCTTACGAATGAGCAAGACTTGATTGCGGAAAGGAGCAATGACTCCGATCTCTTGCAGCTGAAGATCATGCCGAAGCTAATAATTATGATAAAACGATTGGTGCTGCGGCCACGTAACAGAGTCATCATCATTGGCGCGGTGATGACCACCAAGCTACCTTAGATTTCAAGATAAGATGGCGGATGAGGTGTGCGATGGCGTCGACCTCGCTCTGGTTGCAGAGTGACCCCGACTCCGAGTTGTAGCTGTCCTTCCCAACAATCCCGTAAAAGAAGCACGGAAAATCGTTCCGATTGGGCAGCTCTTCCCAATCTGCAGCAATTCGTATGTGAAAGAGTGTTGGTTTGATGTCTGTAGTAGTTTTTGCTAGCATCAGCACACACGCTCTACCATTACTTACCAACGAGGGCGTGCGTGATCTTCTTATCAGCCTTGGGCCTGAGGGCATCTCGGTAGAAGAGGTTTGAGAAGCAGTTTAAGATGGCTGGGTGCGACCGATAATTGTCTGTCAGATGAGCCGTCATGGTCATTTTCTTACATATGATCTCTGAGTCCTCCTCCTTCGCACGAAGCTGTATTAGGAAGGACAAAAAGTATTAATATTCATTGAGAGGCGGGGGAGAAGGAAAGGGAGGAGGAGGAGGAGAGACGATGTAGCTATGAGTTACAGCAGAACATAGCAGGTTAAATAACAAGTCCGAAGGTGGTATGTGCTCTGCTCACTTATTCGAGAAAAACTTGTGTATCTCCCATATCGTCATCATCGTTATACCTGTTTCTACTTCTCCACCCCTCCAGCCCCACCCCCCTCCCCCCCAAAATTAGTTGAATTCAATTACCTTCTGCTGTACTCGCAACGAGGTCCTGTAGTGAGGCATTGTTTTCAATAGGCGCTCCTGAAGGGACACTCGAAGGCCAAATCTTGATGCTACTGGGCAGTGGACAATAGCCCCAAGCTGCATGTGATCCCCTGCTAGCACAACGCGGGTTTGCCTGGAGGCGAGGCACAGCGGAACGGCCATTTCAGGTTCCATTGCTTGCGAGCTCTCGTCGAAGAATAGGTGTGTGAAGTGGCCTCGCGGTAGTCCTGCTTGGAACAGCCTTTCATATATCGTAGCAGCAGTTGTAATCAGCCAGCCATTGGAGACGAAAACAGAGAAATCCCCGTAGTAATATGTCCATGTTCTCTCTCTATTTTGGTCTTTGGTACATTACCACTAGGCATGAGAGTATTTGATTGATGAATAGATCGAGAAGGGGGTTGAGGGGGGGGGGGGAGAAAGGAAGAAATAGAGAGAGAGAGAGAGAGAGAGAGAGAGAGGGAGATGCTACTACTACGACCAAAAAATACCTCCAACTTGTAATGCACGTTGTGACGATGATGCGGAATTGACGCAGTTCCTCCAGACTTGGTGTAAAGTATCTGCCAAGAGCATCCATCTTACAGTACGACAACACCCCAAAAGCAACGGCTTTGTGTCGCGAAGGATGGTTCAACCGAAGCATCTCCCTGTGGGGTAATATTGTAGTAGCAGTCACGAGGCAAGGGGGGGGAGTAAGTTTGGGGGGGGAGGGGAGAGAGAGATAGAGAGTGAGAGAGAATATAAGACACAGCAGCACTTTAGAAAACTTTCAATGAGTAGATGAAAAGAAAGGCCAACCACGTGATAATAGGTAGTAGAATCATCAACACCATCATCATCCTCATCATCATCGTAAATCGTACGAAGTTCCATGGGCATTGAATTAGCGGCTGTAAATGAGTTGAAGACATGATGCGAAGGGGACGACGATGGTGATAGCTCGTATGTAACACAGCAGCAGCGGCAGCAGCAGCAGCAGCAGCAGCAGCAGCAGCTATGGTACTAGGAATGGTGGCGCATCGACATCAATTATAATAATATCGTAGCAGTATAGCAGCAGTAGTAGTTGTAGTGGTAGTCGTGGTAGTGGTCATAGCAATAATACTTGACTCCCAATTCCTTTGCCATCCTCGCCACTAGTATATCAGCGGAGTAGTCCGATGGAGTGCAGGCCAATATGCATGCGTCCTCCTTCTCCCCCCGCCCCCCTCGCAGCACAGCGAGCATGGCCTCGGTGATGACAGTCGTTTTGCCAGTGCCAGGAGGTCCGAACACAATGAAAGGTCCATAGCGGGATTCACCATTGCCTTTGAGGCGCGTGATCTTGGCTACTGCTGCCTTCTGAATAGCATTGAGTTGGGGAGAGGAGGAGGAGGAGGAGGAGGAGGAGGAGGGCTTTCCTTCTTTCACGCTGCTGATAGCGCTGCTGTCGTTGTTGATGCTGTTGGCTCTTTTTTTATCCTCAACGGCTTTGACCCCCACATCAGACATAGCTGTAGCGGTGGTAATGCGGTGGGTAGAAGCTCCAGCAGGAGGGGGGGAGGGAGTGAGCAAGATGGAAGAATCCTCTGCGTTATGGTGCAATGTCTGAATCGCGGTGTGCATAACCTTGACGAAGAGGACGAAGAAGAAGAAGAAGGCAACATGGTGCGGGGAACAAGAATCAAACGATTAGAAGGCCAACCAAACACATGGTACAAAATGGGAAAGGCGGTGGGAGAGCTAAATCATCGAATGCATAGCATCACATCATCACCGTCATAATCTTACAATCACACAATCGTTATCATCGCTGTCGCACGCTAATCTCTCCACTTGCAGCACCACTAATACTCAAAGTCCCTCACCACCACCAACCAACATCAAGAACATCAACAACATCAACAACATCATCAACTACATCAACAACAAGATGGAGAAGGGTGTCATCTGCCCGACCAGGCACTCACGACACTACCTCGAAAGGATACTGATTCAGAACGAATCGCGCATGCCATAATACTCGTCCAAGGCCCAGCTTCTTTTTTTTCTTCCTACTGGCATTGGGAACATCAACTTTGGCCAACCGCAGCTCTTGTTCTTGAAGGATGATACGCTCAAGCAGATATTGATGCGCTGAGGCCTCAATGACGATCAGAACCGACTTCTCGTGCACCGCATGAATATAGGCTCGCAGCTCTACCTGTTGATGATGAATAGATTATTATTTTGTTGCCTCTCTCTCTCTATAAATATTATATATATATATATATATATATATATATATTTCTATTTTCTATATATTATATGTAGAGGGATATAAATAAATAAATATATATAAATATATATATATATATATATATATATATATATAATATAGGTGTGTGTCATGCATAATTTTGCTTTGCGCTGCAAATACACTACTACCACCACTACTACTACTATAAGCACAAACAATGCCCCGGCACCCAGTTCTGCAATGCTACTCCTCTTCCAATCGGATGCTGGTGCTGTAAGGAAGGCCTCAGAAGTATCTCGTCCCCAATCGAGACTGCAGGCCTGTTGATTAATATACATTAATATCATCGATGCACATAATCAATATGGCGGCGAATCGTTCCCGTTCGAAACGACAATCGTGATCGTGAAAATATGTCCTCTCATCAAAATGTACAGTTGCATCATCATCGTCACCATCATCATCATCATCATCATCATCATCATCATTATCATCATTATCACTATTGTTATCATTATCACCATTATCATTGTCATCGTCGTCATCATAACCACGTACCATATCTACCCTATGTTGTTCTTCTCACCGGCCCTCTCCAACGCCAGGAGCATCAAGCATATAGTAATAATTCTCTATCTTCGCCTCCTCCTCCCCCTCCCCGCCCTCCGTGTCTCCATAAGGGTTCTCTTTGGCTCTTTTTCTTCTCATTCTTCTACTAGACCCTCCTCTGCCTCGAGTTTTTACTGGTCGCAGCTTCCGTTTGAAAAGATCGAATTGACACAATTCAGCCTGAGGAATGATGTTGGTAATAATGATGATGATAATGATGATGATGATGATAATGGTGATGATGACAGTGAGGATGGTGGAGAGAGTGCCGCCACGATATCATCTATCTTGGCAGGAAGTATACATTCCCCCTTCAACCACCGTCCCGAAGGATGACTACGCCATCATATGGAAAGAGAGAGAGAGAGAGAGAGAGAGAGAGAGAGAGAAAAGGCAAATGTAATAATGATATATAGAAGTGTGGTCTACCATCATGGCACGTTCTTCAAGTCGAAGCAGGGATGTCATGCGATGAAGGTGCCTCCGCACGCGAGATACTGCTGCTGCTGCTGCTGGTTCTGCTGCCTCTGTGTTCTGTCCTGTGCTGCTACTACCACCACCGATACCAGTAGTAGTGATAGTATTAGTAGTAGTAGTAGTAGTAGTACCAGTTGTTGGTTTTGTCATCTTTCCATCAATAGCGCTGCTGTTTGTCTGCTTCTGCCTCCTCTTCCCTTTCTCCTTGTCCTCGGAAATGCTATCTCCTCCTCCTCCTCCTCCTCCTCCTGCAGGGCTGAGGGTCTTTGCTAGCCTCTCAGCGGCAAGAAGGTACTCCT
>ADNK01000555.1:0-60000 GCA_000320545.1 Bigelowiella natans CCMP2755 | reverse complement strand
GAAAGTGCGGCAGATGCTCGCAGACCTGACACAGGTGCAGCCGAAGCGACAAAAACTTATTGGTCTGCGTCTACACAAGAAAAAAGAACATTCGTCATCGTCCTCAGAATCATCATCGTCGTCGACCACAAGCATTTCCGACAACACCAAGCTCGCGGCGTTGTCACTCCGAGGTGGGCGGAAAACAAAGGTATCACTTGGGAGAAGTGAAAAAGGTGTATGCGGTTGTGGTAGATAGAGAAAGCATATTCTCATCTGCAAGCTAAGATTGGTTTCCATAGTTTATGATGGTCGGCGTACCTGAAGCAGAGGCAGTGGTGGATAAAGGTGCTGTGAATGCCTACACCTACGCAACTTATGCGCACGCACTGTACATGTCTCCCAACCCTAAGACCATCCGTCAGTGTAAAACAAATACCTAGTTGATAACACCAGACGAAAAGGATCTACCGGAGGTGTTGAATGATCTAGACCAAGACTTCAACTATGACGTGCGTAGTTGTGTTCGTTCAGAGAGAGTGAAGGGAGAGATGTTGCCAGTAGTCGTTTGCCAACATTTTTTTTACACACACGAGATCAAACTCATTTTCTTGATATTTGTAGGATAAATCATGCTTGCTCCATGTTATGATTAATATTTTATTTTCCATGTGCACTATGGATGCTAGATCGAAGAGGCCCTCATCCTGAAAAATGCGCCCGAAAATATTGCCAAGATGGTAGAATTCAGTGATTTGCTCCTTTTAATTGATAATCGCAAAAATATTGTCTGATCAGAAGGAAGTTGCTGGACAACTCACAATAAACATCATGAACAAACCTCGAAAGGACAAGCCTCTGGTTTGACGATGACACAAACGAACAAATCAACCCACAAAAATCACGCGAAGCTTACATCTTCTGCATATTCTTCTGATAGACTTCTTCATTTATACATATATGGCACAAATATCATGCAGCTTGGTTGCTATAAATGCCATGAGAACACGGATTTTGGCTCCACTAAAAATAAGTATGTTGGTGTAATGGTGTATAGCTAGTGATGGATTTGGACTACACTCTGTTCGACATGAAATCTTCCGCAGAAAACTTTAACGGTGATGGAATTATTCTAATACCACTCACCATCCTAATTACATCAGTGACTGTTCCATATTTACCATATGCATTTGAGAGATCAACATTAATGCCCGGATATTTAATACGGAAGTGCTGGAGATTTGCATTTTACTGAGTTATATGAGGCACCAGTCATCGCAAAGTGGTCATAAAATTATCTTTATTTTTTTGCACTGCCTCAAATGTTCAGAGCTAAAACGGCCTTTCTCCGATCACTTTCTGAAAGAACTGTACCCCTATTATGGTAAATCTTCCCCTGCTAATTTATTTTGCTGTTCTAATATCTCCGTTTCTGGCTCTTGACGGTTGGTTTTCCATCCCTCTCTTTTTGGGTTCTTCTTATATGTGCATTGCACTCGAAAAGATATTATCTTTTGGAGCCAAACGTCCTGGAAGTGGCTGGAGATCAAGCTCACAGAATTAGGTAGTAGTGAAGTAGAAATCAATTATGACGTTTGTGATGCTCACTCTGCAAAACTATCCATGTTTCCTTTCGCATTTATATCATTCCGAATACGTTTCTAAAGTCGAATGCTGTATGCGGTATTGATAGGATTTCTCACACATCCGGATTATAAGATATGTTTCGTCTTGGACAAGACGTAATGATTTGTTTTTCAAATTGTGGAAGTCGCATTTAGCCCTAACTCGACTCAATAGTCTCCCAATATTGCATAATCTCCTTTCTCTCTATCTTTCTGTCTTTCTTTCTCTTATATAATATATATATATATATATATATATATATATATATATATGTGTGTGTCATACACCTATCTATTACAGGTGCATGTTCAGTGTCTCCTCGATGAGGAAGGGACGCGTTCGCAAGCACCAGGTAATACAATATATTCGTAAGCAATGGGAGTTCCTCAACACAATCAAAATAGGTGAAATCTCTGGGAATTATATGGAGCAAATTTCCTCAGTGGAGCGCCAAAAATACCGTCCACGTTGATGATCTTGGCCGCAACTTTGGTAGTAGTGAGAGTGATCAAAGTATAAAACGAGATCAAAAAGTGAACAATAAAATCAATTAATGATTACTTTATCTAGTGGAACTGGAACTAATCTCATTCCCCGCCAACGCATACTTTTATTCGTGATTTAAAATTTATTTTATATGTAAATTACAACATTGCACGTACAGTGATGAATCCGCAGTCTGGGCTGAAGATTAAGGCGTATAAGAAGGCTTATAAAAACAGGCAAATATTAATCTAAATAATTTGGTAGTCTTATGACGGTGCATGATTCATGCGCGCGCGCGCGTGTGTGTGTGTGTGTGTGTGTGTGTGTGTGTGTGTGTGCCCCATTCTAGGCATAGGGATAAGGAACTTCTGTATCTTACAGAATATCTTAAATTAATAGCAACCAAAGATGATTTCAGGACTCTGGAGCATGAAAATTGGCAGAAATACCTATTACATTCGAATGAAAAGAAACTACTTGACTCTTAAGTCCGTCCTATACAATGTGTCTTGTTTTTATAGATATATGAGCAGAGCATGCGATGTAATACCTGCAACATCGTATGAGCTTTTATAATTAGCCTTATGCGCCATAAAACTATGCAGGATTATTGGCACGGTACGGCCTCGCATAATAGACACAGCAATACACTATATATATTATATATATTGTGTATTGCATGTCTATCATTCGCAGTGCAATGCCAATCGCCGCAATCGGTACACATGCACGCAAGTAAATATAGACACTCTACTCTCCTTAGAGTTGACCATAGATACGCACCCTGCTAGCCTGCAACACGTCTACTAGACATGTATGTACGGGAAGGGAAACTACAGCCTATTTATTCCCATCCAGCTAGAATAGTGTTGCGCATGCACTGCTGATATCTGCTAGCTAGACTACGCTAGCTATACGTGCATGTGCGCCGTCGTGCATGCTGGCTAGCTAGCTAGCATGGTTTGTGATGATGCACAGAATCGTGCTGCGAAAAATTGAGGACACACATAAAAGCAGATACTTATACATGCGTAGGCAGTTAGACACTACACACGTATGCAGCTAGGCACAAGCATCGTTACTGCAATTCTATGTAGATGTACATGCATGCCGTACTCTAGCTAGCACACATGAGGCACACGCCTAGCTGCGATGTCAACTCCAAAAAGGATCGAAATCAAGCATATTTATTACAATAACACAGGTACCATGCATGCACAACAGAGCATGAACGCGATATATGCGACAAAAGCGACGATTTACTGCATTCCATTTTTATGAATCACGGCTACATGGTGATGTACATTTTTTTAAGATTCTGAACATCAACCTCTAACCCTGGACCCACCGACAAATTATGTGTTATCACGAGTTCTCGGTCAAGTTTCAACGCCGGTCTCACGATGATATATTCACATTAGGAACTCTAGTTCCACTTCTGGTTGTCCTTTAAGGTTTGGTTGCACTGGTTCATCGCATCAAAATAGAACTGACAAGCACCGATGTCTCCACTATTTTTTTGGACACACTGATTGAACTGACCCAGTTCGAAGCTGCAGTTGAATCCTTCGGAGTTTTGCTGGGGAGCCTGCTTAGTTTCCCCCTTCGACTCAGGATGGGAGTGCTCCACATTCACGGAGCGAGGGCCCATTACGGCGTCCACAGCTCGGTGTCCAACAGAGGATGCAGCACCCCAAGCCATACCTTTTGTTGTATTCGTAGTTATCAGGCTTCGTGGAGATGAAAAATACGTAAAAACGATGCTCAAATATTTACAAGTCCGAAAACAGAATATTGATAGGACCTTGCATAAGCATGGAGCCAAGTCCGCCTACCATGGACCCCCCTTGAGATTGGGCAGGAGCAGGAGCTGTTCTAGACTGCGCTGGTGGTGGTGGACGTTTGGCCTTAGGCTTAGAAGCAGTAGTTGTAGACATAGATCTACGCGATCCGAAAGAGGATCCACGGGAACGGGAGGAGCGACCACGACGAGGCATGTTATAGAATTTCTTCGTTTGAGTTCTGTCAAGCGTAGAGGGTTGAGGTTGGTTGGTGGGGTTTGGGTTGAAGGAAGAGGCAAAATCAAGGCTATTTATCAAGGACGATAATCCATAAATACGTTTTTTGTTAATTTGTTTCGGTGAAACCCTTCGACGGCTTTCACTTCGCGATAAACAACACCTTGCGGTCTAACCACTGCCCGCAAATAACAAATTCTTGGCGATGATCAAGTCGTAAATTGTGAATGGACTGTAGATTCTATGATTTCTGAAATAAATTCAGAATGTAAATTAAGCTACTCGTAAATGATGTATCTTCTGTAACCCTAGATCTAGTTGTAGTATCCCCTTCATTTTTACAATTATCGTCACCAAAATCCGGTAATGACGGACGGGATTCTTTCTCGAATCGTCGCGAAGTTTAATCCCGGCACTTGTGGTCCGGAAAAAGTCAAGGAATATTCAGCATTTGCAACTAACGTCTACATAAACCTGTTGTCGTTATAATAAAAATATGGATTCCAATTGTGTTTTTGCGTCAGAACTGTTGTTTACCAACATTATAGATCTAGACTCAAATATAACCTATTTTATCATCTTGCCTCAAATACCCAGTCAGCAGTGATTGATCCTTTTTTCACTATTTTTAACATAATATGTTTGTCTCTTTAAAAGAATATCACACACTATTCATATTAATGGTAGTTTCTTGTTGTAAGACTCACAGGAAAGACTATGGACCTCATTTGTAACTAAATATCTATCTACTTATCAATATGAGACATAATTATTTTAATGTTTTCTTCAATATTGGGTGTGATTTTTGCGCGATTTGAGAATTTGGCCGACTCTCTAAGTACTAAAAGCCTGATAGACTCGTGTAAATACATCGTGTACTTCAGCCAACTCGCTTGAAAAGGTCGTGCCTACCACCACTGCAATCCAAGGACCCCATTTTTATGTGAGATTCGTAATCTACTTGTATGTAGAATCTCGCCTGCCATTTAATCGAGGAAATCCATAGAACAGTTGATGCATGGCACATGTTTCCAGGAATTATTTGCTTTTGTTGCATCCGGAATCGGAAAGCTAAGCTACGACGTTATCACCTGCTCACAGTGTCCCTTATACAGAACGGATGACTACAAAAAAGATATCTGTGCTCGAGCAGTTCCACGAGGTTGGTGTGATCAAAGTGCCAAAACACGACGTTGTTTTTCGTCAAATATCAAGCAACCAGAATAGGCTTCTGTTGACCTCAATGAATTTGTTTCAGAAATATCATTGCGCATGATTGCATTTGTAGTTCTGTACTCGCGGTGTGGATGAAGAGGTTGCGAAGATCTTGAAAGATTCCAAGTCCTCGATTAACACGCCTGGCCAGCTTGGAAATACCGCACTTCATTGGGCTAGCTCAGGTGTTAAAGCGAAGAGTTATCAGTACATTTATAAAAATATAACGAAAACTATCGAATATTCTTGATAACAATTATGCACGTATTTCCTGTGCACCCCATCCAATCTTTTGAGACTCCTCTGAGTGTTTTCATGTTTTGGACAATAGGAGGGCACACCAAAGTTGCTCAGGTAAAACTGGAGAACTAGTAAGGATAGCTATGAATGTTGACCAGATAGATATCAACAAATCGGGGTCCTTCATCCTAATCCATTGCTATGCCTGATGGTTGTTGTGCTCCATTCCCCTAAATAAATCTAGATGCTGATCGATGCAAAGGCGAGCGTGAATGCTCAAAACAAAGTCAAGGATACGCCGCTGCATAGTTAAGTTTCATACACTCTACCACCAACAATGATCCTAGCGCAGCTATTCATGACAGATAGACAAAAATCGCTCTTATATCCCTATTTCGCGTGCATGCACCGTTTCCCCGCATTTGCACAACCATACAAGGCAATACATTCAACACAAACCCACACGCGCGCGCGCGCGCGCACACACACACACACATGAGCGACAGGAATTCCGGAATCTTTAATTATAATCTTTCGTTGTAATGGTATTGTTTTCAAGTGGCCGCTTGGCGAGACTGTGTAGATGTAATAAAGGTGCTCATTGATGCTGGCGCGGAGAAAGGACTGAAGAACCAAAATGGTATTCTTTAGTTGCGAGAAGTTTTACTATCGTTCTCATTTCACTGCTTTCAGGAAAGGTGCCGCTGGACCTCGGACGATCGCAAGAGGCAAGGGAAAAACTTCTTGGTAGTAAAACAACGATGCCAGGATCATTTTTGACCGGGAGAAAGATATTAGAGTGGAAACTTGGAATAGGGATCTGTCGTAGACTTTTGGTGGTCTTGATTTTTGCTTTTAGCGATAATCGTAGTGCTCAGCATAGTCGTTAAAATATGACTGATAATATGATATTCTATCAGCTGTTGCCGAAGATGAAGCTAAATCAAGCATAAAAATTGCTGACGATGACTCCGATACTGATTAGAATGTGTGCACAGCAAACGTCGACATGATGCAATAATGCATTTCATAAAAAAATATTTTCCAGCGGTAATATTCTAGATTTTGTATGATCAGAATTTAAGTATTCTTGCGCGTACGCATCTGGATTTATGGATCATAACGTGTCGCAGATTATGCGACTCTGAAAGCGACAATACGTAACACACGATGAAAAACCTGTGCGCATATTCCATCAGAAGTTGCACTGGACAATTTCTTCTTGCTAGCTGCGTTCTTCTGCCTACTCTAATTTACATAACTTCAGTGCTGATGCGATGTTGTGGCATGGTTGTAGCTGCTCTTTATCTAGCCACTTAATTCAGCGGAACAACATGGTGTTACATTTGTTCCTTTCAAATGCATGCTTGATGCCATGCTCTAGTGCTGGCATCATTGGCTAGATGGCCGTGATCCATGCCATCCACATTGCATCATTCAGGGCACACGCCAGCACGGCATGGCTAGATGGGGGACGCAACGTCTATGTGTGCGGCCTAACTAGCTAATGTGCGAGTGATTAAAATGTGTGAACAATGCATGCACAGGATTCCACACATGCTAACATGGGGCGGCCGCGCACTACTCTTGTGATGTTATGGTGCGGGTACGTGGTGCTGCAATCATGGTAAAGCTGACGATGCACGCTAGCACGTGCAGCTATGCATGCGCAGACAAGAAGCTGCAACTACTTGCGGTTAAGAAACCATGCATTTTTTTGTAATTGTATTGCTCGGTCTAGACCGACCACACTTTTAGTTGCGAGTGACCACACTGTACGCAGTACCAAAGCAGAAGTCCAGTCGTCATCTGACAAGCTACGTGTAGTGGTTCAACACGATGCGTACTTCACTCCATTAATAACGACACCATTAATATTTCGTCGGCGTCAGCTTTCGTCTGGCGAGACAGCTGAGGTCTTTTCCCGTTCTCGCCTCGACATCTTCAACCCTCGCCCAAAACAACTGCTCCGCGTACGCGTAGAGCTCCAAATCGACGCGTACCAGCTTGTCAATCTTAGCCAGACTCTCATTGCGGGCGTTACGGAGCGAGTGCACTGGGGCACCGTGAAGAACACGTGCAAAGCTTGGCGGTTTTGGCGCGGTTGGCTCGCAAGAACACCAGCCTGGTAGGGAACCCTGTCTCGCTTGGAATGCGATGACGCACAATGATAGACCGTATTCTTCAACCAGTCCCAACATGAACGTGCTATTAAGGAACGCTTTTGCGCGGGAGATATTCGGCTCCAGTAGATGTGGAGACTGCACACCGTGGGAGTTCATCCAACCGCGCCGTTCGCATACCATATAGCTGAATAGTAAGTGTTCAGACAAATGATAGTAGAGGGACAGCAGGGTAGGGAGAGGAGAAAGATGAATTGGGGGTTTGAAGGGCGGGGTAGAGGAGATATGAGCTTGTGTGGATGAACTTCAAAACAAATATCGATAATACAGATAGTAATCTACATAACACAGAGCATTGGAGAATAAACTAATAATGATGATACTCATCGCCACCAGCCCTATCTCATCATCACCATTATAGAAGACATCGTAGTAGCGATCTATCCACTCTCAGAGTATTCTTCTTCTCACCGAGCTTGCATGTTTCGAGGATGATAGCACCCTAAATGGCCATCTCGAACGTTCCAGCTGCCTGGACTGAAATAATCAAGCCACTTGTCAAATGCCAACATGTCGAGGCGCGTCTGCTCGGCAGTGCTCAGCTTGGGATCCACCCGTCGCACGTCGTGAAACTTCGGGAATCTCTTGTCCACGCTAGTCCAGACCTTGGCATGTCCGTAGGTGCACTCGAAAAACTGTGAGAGAACGTGTTTGCGGGGATCTCGAAGATATATCATCTGATGAGTCGTAATGAGTCAAATGTTACCCTCTTCAAACATTATAGCAGCGGTGTCTTTGCACAAGTAGTATTCGTTCTGTATCTCATCTCATTATCTAACACTTGCTGCATATTCGTTGATTATTGTTACTGATACCGCTATTGCTGCTGATGATGATGTAAGTTAGATTCTACCACCTTGTACGCTCCACATTGTGGGCACACATTACTTCGCGCGCAATCTTCCGATTCGAACATCTTCATGTATCCTCGCACATCCTAATTTGGTACATCGGAGAAGTTTGTTGTGATGAAAGAGGGTTTGGATCATAATAACTATACTGACGATGATGATGACCATAATACCACCTAACGTGGTTTTCTTCGCCCCATCCCCTCCTTTCCCCTCTTCATAATTCACCGTGAGGACAGAGTAGCCCGCTGTCTTTGGTATGTGCACGAGCCTAGTTGTCTGTTGCTTGTTCGGCAGGAACGTGACATGCGACGTTATTCCTCCAGTCAGATGATGACGGTTCGCTAGCTGCGGAGTTGCCATATGTGTGGTAGGAGGTATTGGGGATGAGGAGGTGGAAGAAGCGTCTATTATCACTAGTGGTTTCTGATCCTCTTTCTTCTCCTCGCCTTCGTCATTGGTTTCAATGTTCTCATTATTCATCATACTGCTACCTATGCTAATGCTATTGTGAATGCTGCGGCTATCGTTAGTGGTAGTGACGCTAGTTTCGTTCATTTCAAGAGGCTGAACAGTGATTTTGTCGAGGATGGGTGCTGAATTGATGGTGATATTGCTTCCAGGTGCTCCTAGGTGAGATCGTTCGGTAATGAGGGAAGGTGAGGAGCCATTGTTTTCACTGATGCTGATCCTACTGCTGCTGCTGGTATTACATGTGAGAGAGGACACTCCCGCTTTGTCATCGGAGTAGATGCCAGATGACCTATATTTTGCGATGTTTTTGCTCCTGCAACAGTTATTAGATGTATTTGGGAATCGGTAGTCGAATATGAATACAGGATAAGAGACAATGATGCGATGTTATCTTGAACGTTCAGACTTTTTTCGTGGGGTTCTATTTGGAATTCTCTCATCTGTGCTCCAATCCACCTCGGCATCATCGCAAGAAGAGCTGTTTTTAGAGTGTCTTTCAAGTCGAAGCTGGTTTTTGATATCGATTCAACGACAGTTCCACCCACATCCTCAGTCGTCGTAACACTGTGCATCAGAGCTTTCATAGTAGGGCGTTTGCCAAAGAGTTAGATGAACAAGAAATTTGAGAGCATGTATTACATTTTTGAGTATATTGACACACAGACCAGACATGCAGATAGAGAGCACGGATGCACACGTGTAAGTGTAAAGCAAAGATACAAACACAACCCACTCTCGTTGAGCGCGTGTAGTTTGAGATAGATGCGTTCATTCGACTTCAAAATCCCCTTGTCAATTTCAACGAGCTGCTTCAATCGTGATTCTAGCCGCTCAAAGTTTGAAGAATGAGCAGACGCATCCGCAGATGTGTTGCCGTCTATCCTAGATATGTGATCCATGCTTGCTTCGTACAGTTCACCTTTATCGGCTCGGAAAAACTCTCTAGCATCCTTAACGAAAAGCAACTTCTAAATTTCGTATGAATGTAGATGTCCATGCGCACACTTGTTTGAGTGTCTTCGAAAATGCAGAATATCACCTCATTCTCCGAAAGCAAGTAGTAGCTACCACGAAAGCACGTCATAGTGAATGCGCAGCATATGATCATGGCGGTGGTAAGAGAACGTGATCCCAACCAGATCATAGACGAGCCGCTCAGATTCGAAGCGCTTGTCGTCATGGAGGGGGATGCAAGCACTTGGAGCAGGACAGAAGTACCAAGTCAGAATCTATTTCCTTAATAATTTGCCGATTTTATCATGACTCTGGTAAAAAATCTCCTGCGTTTCTAGAAGAGCAACCGAAATTATCACTACCGAGCATTGAGAACGCTAAGACGAACAAGAAGCTCTGTCGTTTAAGGGGAAACCATGGTATTTTAGAAAGGATTTTGCTCCACAGCTTCAGTTCAGGGAAAATAAGGTGACAAAGTGTTGACGCAGGGGGAAAATACAGGCTAAATAGGCAATTTTGATTCTCCACACCTCTTCGGAACCCAGGCGATCGAGTGGTCCCAGACGACGCAGCAGATTGGAACCCCCCCACCCACACAAACACCTCTCCGTTCCTCCCCTATCACCATGTTGTCTTCGCAAATGATGTTTGATAAACCTCCACAAAGGGCGACTGCTCCACCCCAGCGCGGTCGGAGGTCTTGTAGAAGCTGACGCTATAATTATGCGTCCCCGCCCCCCTCTAGTGGTTAATCTCCTTTCCATTTAACAGAGCACCGGCTCGTACGTCCCGGAGGAGAGCCGACAGCATTCCACGGCATGGGGCTACAGATCCAGCTGACAAGTCTGAATCCGAAACCCCTAATCGAATTATATCGGATCTTCACCGAATGATTGTACGTCATGCACAATTTTAAGGTACTATGGCTCGCAAGCGAAGTATTATGGAAAGGACATTCTTGAAAACGGTCACGTTGGAGAAACAGGTGTGAAATTCCCCGCATTTGTAAATATATATGCCCAGAAAATAATGCAAGCATGTTCCCGAATACATGTAATAATAGGATCGAATGGCGATGCCATGTGGGATTTTTTCGACGACGCAGCTCCGGCAATCACTACAGTGAATAATAACCACCATCACGCAAAGAGCACCAACGGAGGGGGGGCATTCTGGGACATTTATGATGATCAACCTTCCTATCAAGGTCCGAGCTATCGGGACCTGAGGAAGAAGAAAAATGACAGTGGTCACAAGGGAGATGGGGAAGCGAAAAAGGGCTACGAGATGAGAAGGAGTGCGCCTATAGATTCCCCGTACGATATGATTTCTGATCACGTTGCTGCGAAGCAACAGGGGAGTGCATCCCACAGTGTGCACAAGGTAGCCGCGAGTAGCCGTAGTGGAGGGGGAGACCTGCAAAGCTCCGACGTACAGAAAACAATACGCCCAGACGGAGGTCTTGGATTTAGCCGATGGGGACAGAGGCAAGAGAGTTCAGTAAAGCCTACGTTTCTTGGTGTTGAGGCACAGTGGTATTAAAAAGTTCTCACGGTGTGGAGGAGGGGTTCGATGCAGAATAAACTTCCGCAAGATATCGATTGGCTTCATGTCACACTGCCAAAGTTTTTTTAGCCCATTATTAAAGTAGATCTGTTATTGTATCTGTTAGAACGTCAGTTGATAATTGACACAATGTAGCCATTAAACCTCATGGATCACATGGACCGTTGGAACCGCTAACCTTTTAACTGCGCGGTAGCATAGGAAGGAAGAGCTGAGCATGTCATACGAAGCTTAAATTTTACCAGTAAGCAATGTAGCAAGCACCCGCAAAATACACGCAAAATAGTATCTATCTACGCGCAGTGGTGTCGGGATTTCAAAGGCAGCAAGAATACACATTAGATTGCCAAATGTTTAGGCAGTATACAAGTCAAACGTGCATAGGAATTAACTGGGATGTGTCTCGCTAGCTATGGACACAATGTTTTATATGAAATATTATGCGGACTATTAATGTGTTGATTATTCAGAAACCAAGCTAAAGGTTATAATTGATATAGGCACGATCGGACTAAACGCTTGTCCGCAGAACACAGAGAGACGTGCGGCTCAGCACATGTGCATGCAATATGTAGTCACAAAGCATTTTACAATGATAGACATGCAGCATTACATGCGCATCATTTACACATTAAAGCGCAGCATCCTCATGCAAATACAATGAATTGAACGTTACATATCGTAGCGGCAGCTTTGCAACTTACATGATGTTATCAGGATGACAATTGAAAAAGAAAATGTGTCATGTCATACGACTACACATCTCTGTGCATTGACATTTATATGTGATATAATGATATTATGTGTGTGTGTACAAATGCATACACACGTACACACACACACACACACACACACACACACACACATGCATGTGTGTGTGATATGCACATGTGTTATGTTGCGTACTGTGGCTATGGTGAGCGCTGCGACCACACCAGCAAGTATTTGTATACTCTTAACGCACATGAACAAAATAGCTGCCTTATTCATTGCACTTTTTTATAACTAAGTAATGCTTGGCGCAGCTACGAGAGTCCCTATCATCAGATACGTGCAGTAGCATCTCCTTTACAATTTAACTTTTGTACTACTACGTCGTGCTGCTTGTAAGCTTCTGCTGAGTCCAGCATCTATGTAATTATCTAGTATCATTACTCAATATTGATTTTTATTTACTTTGCCCTGCTAGAATCCTGCCAGCCAATTGTCGTTGTGCATCTTGAAATCGGCAGAGCCAGCCACCTTCGACCTACAGATACGCATGGTGATGGATGTTACTGATGACGATGACGATGACAACTTTCTATGATTTGGTTTAGGTTATAGTCAAAGAGACACAAAACTGCGCCAGGAAGAACCGCATCGTTGCTCTTCTTAAGCACAAGGCAGATTTTCACAATTCACAATACCGTTTGGAGACGCCTTTCTGTTGAGACCAATATAGCTCGTACGCCTGATCCAATTTCACCCTCATAAAGTGTGTTTGTGTGTGTGTGTGTGTGTGTGTGTGTGTGCAAAGCAGTGATTGAGCCTAAGCTGTGAGCGCATATGCCCCACCGCTACTAATCTCACATCCTCTCCGAGTTGTAGATGGTTGTGGACGAAATCGTGACTTACAAGTTATTATGACAAACATACCTCAAACTCGGTCATTCTTGTACTCATTTGCTCTTCCTTCTCTGCAATTTGTCGCTGCTGTCTTCCTTCCACCTACGTGCATTTATATCCATTTGTATTCAATACCATTTTACACACGCCGCACGCGCGCGCGAATACGCTCCCCATCATCATTATTGAAATGTGTGCGTGCAGGAGCAAAGAGACCATGCGCTCATTGAGCTGGGAGAGCCGCATTCGATGCTCTGGTGGGAATTTGGACGCCTGTTTTTGATGAAACCGGAGCGGATATGGAGGGAGAGAGAACGCCATTTGAAGATGTACGTGAGCATGATGAGAAATAGTGTGTGTGTGTGTGTGTGTGTGTATGTGTGTGTGCGTGCGTATGTGTGTGTGCGAGAGAGAGAGAGAGAGAGAGAGAGAGAGAGAGGTTACATACACGTTCTCATTCATCGTTATCACCATCCCCATCTTTGCATACCTGTTCGCACACTTTTTTCGTAAAGCTGTCTGCCTCAGGACCTTTGAACACGAGAGAGAGAGAGAGAGAGAGAGAGAGAGAGAGAGAGAGAGGAAGATGGAGATGAGGAGTATATATTATTTAATGAATAATATCTAATCGAGGCAAGAGGTAGGAGCGATACTTGCGTGAGAGAGTGCGTATGTGTGTGTGTGTGTGTGCGTGATTGGCTTTCCAAAATTTTCTGCAGTCGCACACATGGCACAGGAGAGATTCTCATATACATCACACACACACACACACGCACACACATACACACGCACGCACGCACATCGCACACATGGTTTACGGCAGGAAGAATATCATCATCATCATCATCATCACTCACCGCCAACTTTCAGTAGGAAATTCGACCGATTGTACTTTTCCTGCGCCTGATATTCCAACAGAAATGCGCAAAAATGTAGAGGACAAAGCGTGTGTGTGTGTGTGTGTGTGCGCGCGAATAAGAACGTATACGAGATCAACGCATCCACACGAAGGGAAAACGTTGTCAAGCCTTCTTCTTCTCCTTCATCATCATCATCATCATCATCATCATCATCACTACCTTTTGAACCGCGTCGATGACAAGCTCCCGTTGATAGCATAGGAGCGTGTAGCGACTGATATTTGTGCGACTATTCACGGACCGGGGAAATGCCCTTCGTCGTGCACTCGCTAAGCCTGAAATCAATGGAAATGAGAAGGCGAGAACAGGTAATAATACAACGAACATACATGCCCCCCCCCCCCCCCCTTCAGCACGATGGATGCTATGCAACATTTGCAGGAATCGTTACAATTTATTATTTGAATGTTTGCTTTGCCATTACCACCATCGAAGGGCCACCGATCCTCCCACGAGGGCTTCTTACTTCTCTATCATCCATAAATATATATAAGAAGAAAGAGAGAGAGAGAGAGAGAGAGAGAGAGAGAGAGAGAGAGAGAATTGATGCAAGCATGGTATTCACATCTTCAGCTCCGCTCGTAATCATGATGTTGATGATACAGGAATGTCGTTCTTACTCTCTTTGTCTTTCTCGCTCTCCCTTCTAGCATCTACCCCTTGCGTCGTCACTTACCCCTCATACGCTTTGCCTTCGATCATCAGCGTTAATGTCCGCACGCTCTTAAGGAATAAACTGAGGTTTCTCGGCGATGAAAAAATAGGCTCGATTCGCGCCACTATATGTCGTGCTTTTTCCGAGGGGGAATTTCCCTCCATCTAATAATACGGTGCAGAGATGCAGAAAAGAGTGTACAACAATAATGCCGTAGGAAGAAGAAAAAGAAGGAGAAGGAGGAGAGGGGAGTGTGTCGTTTAAAGGAGCAGCTAGTAGCAAATTGGAGATTCCAATTCCCTTTTCGCTAGCCTATTCTTTCTTTCACCAACTCCCATAACTATACGCATAGAGAACCGACCTCCGTGAGAACGCCGTCTAGAAGCTGCTCAGACAGCAAGATGGAACCATGGTCTGGGGGTAATCTGCACAAAGGAAGAAAGCACAGTAGAACTCGGTCATATATCCTCTCATGAATCTTGTCAACGATGACGATGATGACGATGCGGTATACACGAAGAAGAATGCTAGGGAGTACTACACACACTAGTTGTCGAAAGAAGGGGGAAGAAGCGCAAGGAGAAGGGCTGCTGCTACTTAATTGCTCACCGGAATTTTAACGTCACGCATTTCGGATTGAACGCGTTCTGTATTAGGCGCTGCACGGTGTCCAGAGAGCGGTTACGCACGTCAATGCCCTCAACTGACGACGGTGCAAGAAATAGAGTATCATTGCTGTGCCAGCGGAGCACCCAACACAAGCGTGTGGCCGCATTTACCACGACTTATTATTATAACAACAATAACGACAGGTCTAGGAGTTGGCCATCACCTTCCTCGAGCGTGGACTCGACTTTGAGCAGTCCCTCAGGAACGCGAGAGTTCTCGAGATGCTCCACCAGCTTCGCACCGAGGCCCTCGGGCGTTCGTGCAGAGAAAACCATGCCTGTGTATTCGATGCAATTTAGATCAACTTCTACTACTACCACCACATCACACTACTACACTACTACTACTACTACTACTACTACTACTGCTACTGTACTACTACTACTACTACTACTGCCACTGCCGCTGCCTTTGGCGAAATCTAAAGCACTTCAACTTACACTGCTGCGCTACCTACTACTGCTACTACTACTGATACAACCTAATGGTGTTGATAGATTTAAGGCAAGAAGCCTTCCCTTCGAGATTCTTGGAAGTGGGCGCGCCTTTTCGAGAGGGGCGAGAAACCCCATCGTCATCCCTTGGGTTGGTGATGAAGAGCTGGTGCTGCTACTACTACTGCCCGGATTTTGCCGCAACATCTGCAAACATAGCTGTACCTTTTCGCTCGGCGGCACAGAAGACAGAATCTAGATAGAAATAGTCGCATTTGTAGTAGTAGTAGTAGTTGCAGCAGCAGCAGCAGCAGTAGCTTTGTCAGTAATGTATTCGATTGATGTGTGTATGCAGTGCTAGCCGATCCGCGTCGTCACGTACGACGTAGACGCTCAACGCATCATCATCATCATCATCATCATCATCATCATCGTCATCATCATCGCAGCAGCGAGTTGTTTTTCAAACCAACGAGCATTTATAATCTATCTGCTTCCCGCCCCCTAGCTTAGTACAGCGAGTAGATCATTCCTCACAATGAAACTGTTGAATGCTTCCTCCCACCCCCCCCCCCTCACTACTAATATAATAGACCGCTTTGACTGTGGCCACGCCTCTCAATAGCACGTCGATGCCTTGTACAGAGCATATATGCATCCCAGGCACGATGGCGTTCCCTGCCACCGCACATGCTGACCCTACCATCGGTCGTCGTTAATGTTCGTTTCGAGCAAAAAACCAAACACGCAATAATTCGAAAAGGGGGAAGGGGATGGCACGTCGCGTTTCACGGTTGGGGGGGGAGGGGGACAAGAAAGGAAGGAGGAAAGCTGATGGCGACTTGACCTTCCTTCAAGACTTTGCGTACAAAAACCTATATTAATTATCCGATTGGCGGTAAGGAGAGGTAAGGGGAGATAAAGAAAATGCAACCACACACACGTCCACACACACACACATCCACACACACATCTACACACACCTCCCCTGTAGCCTTGTCTTCCTCAAGCTCAAGTCCAAGTGGCTGCGAAGAGAAAGAGAGAGAGAGAGGCCGACATTGGTCAAATATATATATATATATATATATATATATATATATATGTTTGTGCAATATACAAGCCCACTCTCTCTCTCTCTCTCTCTCTCTCTCTCTCCTCTCTCTCTACGCCTGTGTGTGTGGGTGTGTGCGCACGTGTGCGCGTATGTCACTGATAGCTGTGTTGAAGTTTGATTCTAAAGTGCATCATCTCGTTCTGAAGCATTCTCCCTCTATCCTTGATCTTCCCATCATCATCATCATCATCACCATCATCATCATCATTATATTATTATTATTATTATTATTATTATTATTATGACTCCTTTCTTCTTCCTTCTAATAGATCAGATGACGACGACTACCTTTGGCAGCGAGACATTCAAAGTCTCTCCCTTAACATAAAACGGTGTACTGAACTCGATATCCACCTGTGTGTGCCAAGGGAATATTATAATAATCTGTGTATGCTTTAGAATAGCTATAGTTTCGTCATTGTGATGTCACATATGCACACGCCTTCTGGTTATCTTTGCCGCATTCCTCTCGTAAGAATAGACGTATCTGGACATTGACAAATGGTCATCAGTACACACACACACACACACACACACACACACGCATATATAAATGAAATATATATATATATATATATATATATTATATCATTTATGTTTAACGTCACATCGGCAGGTGTCGCTCGATCTGCTGTGATGTTATTGACAGAGAGTATCCTCATCCCAACCCGCACTTGCCCTGACGGTAGCAAATAGGAAGCACGACAATGAAGACGAGGAGGACACACACACACACACACACACACACACACACATGCAAACAAAAAAACGCATCATCCAGTTGAATTGAGGATAATATCACTATCATTGTTATCGTATTATCGTTCTTCCTAGCGCCGTTGTGATACCTTGTGAAAGAGCACTTCCGCCACTCACCAGCCTAGCGACCTGACATCAGAGAGCATCCACCACACAGTACGTGCATCAACAGAGGGGTGGTACAGGGAAGAGAAGATGGAGAAACGAGGGGACGTATATAGATGCGTTGCATGAGTTTCTCCTCTCCAGAAGGATATTCAGAAATATGATAATGATAAGCACACACTAAATTATACACACCACTACTGCTACTGCTGCTGTTGCTATTGCCTACCACCACCACCACCTTTGTGCCGACAAGTTTGTTGTTTATCTGCGGGTTTGTGTCCTCCGCCAACTCAAGTCCCAAAGGCCTTCGCATCCGCAACCTTATCTGCTTTGATGATGGTGATGATGGTGACGATGACTTTGAAGAATAATACTTACACGATAGTTCCATGCAAATAAACACAATTGGTAACAGACGACGACGACAGCGAGATGACCTTTTCCCCACCAGCGACGTAGGACGGATCCAGCAGCTGAAAGGAAATAGCGCCACCTTTCTCCTTGCAGCGGTCAATGTGTCTAATGATATTCGTATGGCCATGTTCGTTACGATGATAATCATCGTCTGTTCGACGCGAAAGAAACACATCATGGGGTTTATTTTTCTTGAAGAAACCTTTGGATGCTTGTCCACACTCGTAGCCTCACATCCTCACCATTTATTGACAATACATGCATACCGACTTTTACCTGGAGAAGAAAAGGTATTTAGGCGGGGGCTGGCGATTGGTGACCCATAAATTCTTTTAGGGTGGATTCTTTACTTAAGTACTGTACTTCATCTAACTTCTTAGATTATTACCGATTAATGCATGTATGTAGTATACATAACCACACCCCCACTCTATACCTTTTTGAAGTTGGCGGCTTGGCCGGCTGGGTCGATCGATTTCACAATCTAAACAACACAAAATTGCGCAGGGAATATAACACATTACATGTGGAATCCTTTCTCTATGATTCACTTCACTTATCAGTGACAGCAATCACATCACATAAGCCACAGGAATCACCGCTCCCAAGCTGCTTTCTCTCGGCTCTAGCTCCAACCCCCTGTGTGTTACGAATCAACAACATATCGTTTTTATAAACTGTGGAGGAAAGAGCAGCAACTCAACATCATCGTTACTGGATGCACGATTTATTTATCAGCGTCAATGTACCATGGTTCTTCTAGCTGCAGGGAGAGTACTTTCACTGCGGGGAGGGGGCTGAACAAGATAGGATGAGTAAAAACAAGTTTTATGAGGCAAGGATGGAAGCACTCTGCATCAATGTTAGGTAGACCGTGTTTCTCTCATGTTGTCTCGTATGAAAGTCTTTCGCACTCTCCAAATATCCGACCCAAGCTGTAATTTATAAGATTAATTAGAAGAAATGAAGCCCGGTTGTATCATTGGAGGAGTCTATCTACCGCTCCTCCCCCCCCACCCTTCCTCTCGGAAACACACCGACACACCCACACACTCACACATAAACATGCACATGCACAAACATTGACGCGCGCGTACATACGCGAATGGGAGGGTACGCGAAATTTAGCAGCACTGCACAACAGTTCTCGTCAAGCAATGCACATCTCTGCTATTATTTTTGTTCTCATCCCAAAACTACCACTCTATTGTCGCTTGGATCAACGCCCCCAAGCCCAACAGTTGGACCCGTGTGCGGAAGGGGGCGTACGTAAGTCGTGCGCCCCCCACCACGCAGCCTGAGCGATTGCTTTAGCGACAAAGAGAGCCCTCCAGCATCATGTTCGTTGAGTGCTGCAGCTACGCCGGTAATGAGCCAGAGAAAAGCAGACCCCATCGCCCACCGAATGATAGTCACCATCGGAACGAGAAGCGGGGCACTATTTTCCTGAAAGCCTTAACTAAAGATAATTTTGGATTGGGGGGGACGGAAGTAAACTAACACATCATTTCCTTGTGTCGTCCTTCAGGCAAGCAGCCATTGTGCCGATGATTCCGAATGATGATTGATTACGAGTAGTCAGCCATGTAAAAAAGAGAATAATAAACATAATTTTGACCTAGAAGAAACCACTGAAAACACGAAATGCCGCTTCAACCACCACAGTACCAAAACAACAATCATCTGTGGCAAATATTATTGTATTTTATTCATCCTAGGAAAAACGTAAAAAAATTGCCAGAGTGAAATACATTTCAAATGGACTGGGTGAGTTAGTTGATCAATGCTTCTTTCAATGTTCGATGTTCAATGGTTGTGTTTTGCAACTCGTTGCACTTCACGGTGTGTGCACAGGGATCATTCTCTCATGGTGGACTGCTACAGGTGCATGCTCTTCCCCATTTGGCAATCCTAGTTTCCTCTTTTGACCCCATGCTAGCATGAGGTTCGCTCAAAATGCAAATCCCGGCGCGAACTGAAGGAGCAGTGAACAGCAGCAGGATCGCTGATCCTGAACCATGCGATTCGATGGGGTGCTGCGTTCCAAGACGAGGAACTTCTTTCTTGCCAATTGCAAGCTTTGGACAAGCTCTTCTTTTTTGCCTTCAAGTGAGACAATTGTGTGGTGTCAATCATCAGTTGGCGATGCCGTGCATTGCAACCCGTTTCCAATTTTCCCATTGTTTTTTGCTCTGCATGATGAACGAAGAAGTTGCATCGCCAAGGCAATCAACAGAGCTGTGCTGTCTCCAGAGCTGGGAGGGAGTGCAATTGATGAACGCGACCATGTCAGTGCACCCACACGTGCACGCTCCCTCGCGCGCGCGGGCGCGTCTAGGCGTGTGTGTGTGATGGATGTCACGTGTGTTGGTCTGTGATGTGTGTGTGTGTGTGTGTGTGTGTGTGTGTGTGTTTGTGTGTCACCGTGCATGCAAGTCATGGGCAAAAAGTGGTGAACCCTACCCTCATGCAGACTTCGCATTGTTGTGATGCACACAGTTGGACTGACGTGATTTCACTTGCTGCACGTTGATCGTGACAAGGTGGCAATGCACGACATCATCTGGTGTGTCTAGTGTGTGTCGTGACAATGACGGCAGCATGTGTGCACAGCAGCAAACACTTCGCACGTGGGGTCGTCAATTGCAAATTCTCATCGCTCACGATTGCATGCTAGCATGGGTGATTTCGCTTCGTGTTGTTTGAGTCGACAATGATCAACAAATAGCAACAATTGTAGCACTTGATTGTGACAGTGAGCATCACGTGGTGAATATGGGCATTTTGGAAGCTTCGAGCATTCGCGCACAAATGGTTGCGGTGATCAGTGGCATGTGTGGCGTGTGTGCAACTGCGAACGTGAAGTTGTCTTAGTTGTACCTGCATGGTGTGCCGTCCAGAACTAGCTAGAAGAAAAACATGGATGTGATATGATTGCTCATTGTGCTACCCGGTGTGTGATGAAATCTGAGATCATCGATGGTTTGAAAGACGTGCATGCTAGCATGATGCTGCACAGTCTAGCAGTGGCAAAATAGTTGATGTGTTGCATGTCACTGTATTCATTGTTGTAGATTAGACTAGTAGACCCTAGACGACACAAGCCGTATGCACATGGTATGTGATGGATGCATCGGGCGTGGCATGAGCCACAGTTGCTGGGACATTTCTGCAGTCAATAAGCGCGACTCGATCAATTTGCAAAATTGCGAGGCAACGATGCATTCAGCGCGCCCATATTTCGTGCCTTTGCTCGCTTAGATACTACAGCCACAGTGTAGCTCAGCATGCCATCGCCACATTTGATGTCGATTAATACATACAATCTTGATCTCTACACTAAATAGTCATCTATATCATTTTATTATGATCCACAACGGCAACAAAAAGCTCCAAACCCAAAAACCTTAGTACAAGTCCAAGTATGACAAAATCCCGAATAGGATGCAGAGCAAGGGCAAGTATTGTGGCAATGACAAGATTCAATCGGATAGGATGCTGATGAGCCCTTGAACGATAGCAAAGACAGTCTATGATGAGTTGGAGAAGGTGGTGATGATAATGGCGTGCTTATTATTCTAATGAATGAGGTAACAATCCTTATCAAAGTGAGAACGAAGCCCGGGAGAATTTTGGGAATCAAGCTTATAAAGGTTTTTGGAAGTATTGCGGTGTTTGTCGTCGTCCTCTTATTTCCACTTGATAAATGCGGTCTTGGCTGCCCCTTAGATTCGGCTGACATCTTTTGTACATTGGGCTTTTGGTTCCCCTTTATTGCGGCGCCACTAGAGTTTATTCGAGATTTCGGGGAGGAATATTGTATCGAGGATGACTTCTTGGAGGTGACTAAGTAATTTATCGCAAATATGCGAGTACATCCTCTTAATCATGCAAAAATAATTTCAGTTCGACTTAAAATCAGAAATTAGAGAGTTGGAATACAAATTCAAAACATTACGCGATAAATAGATAATACTTATGGTCTCGAAGTGTGTGTGTGTGTGTAACTCACCCCCATTCTCGATCTCAGCGCATACTGCTAGAACTAAAGGTGCCGCTCTAGAGGACTGCACGTGATGAAAGTTGACAGTGAGTTGCGCTCTTGTATGTAGCAGTGGTGACACAGTTTTATTTCACCCACATGACACACACACACACACACACACACACACACACACAGAAATATTATATATATATATATATATATATATATATATATATATATATTCACGGGCTTGGCACAATGGTATATGGTGCACAGTTTCAAGCGAAACACACGTCGTTACTTTAGGAAAAACCACACAAACATACGGAGGCCATCAAATATAGAATTCGAAACATGATGCAAGCATTATGGACAAATCTTGCCTTGCAATGATAGTAAAGGAGCACCACAGTCATACTAAAGCCCAGAATTGTTTCCCGTAGAAGTGCGTGTGCTACACCCAACAATAGGTGCCATTGCACATGAATAATCTTCAGCATAGGGCTAGCAACTATTCCCGCGACAGTTCTGAATCGAGCAGAAAGGGAAGCGCGAAGGTTGAAGAGAGAGAGAGAGAGAGAGAGAGAGAGAGAGTGGGAAAGCTATGAGTATGTGCATACTCATGTGTCTACTTTATCATATAAAAGCTTTCATTCGCAGCCGTTTTCGGCGTTGTCGTCATCGTTCTCACCACCACACATCTCTCATGATTACCTTGCTGTGCTAATAATTGAACTGAATGGAGATAGTATCACTTGTATAGATAGTCGAGTAGGCAGGGTAGCCGCTTTTATGAGAGTCCCTACCACCTGAACAACCCCTGCATCCTTACCGAGCGCAAACCAGGCCGTCGACATCGCTCCTACATGTGCTACGATGAACCCCACGGTGATTCCTAGCCCCAACACCCTGTACATCATACTGGCATAGCTGGCTAAAAAGCGCACTGCTACCATCGCGGAGATCGCGAGGAGGACAAAGAAAACCACAGTGTGGTCGACCAGCCAGAGAATATACCATGGAAGAACGCTTCGGAGTGTAGCCGAGAGCACAGGTCCAACATCCATCTCGGCGGAGAGACGTCAGGAAAAAAGACCACAACACACTCCAGGAAAAATCCAGTAGCCAGTACTCGTACAACACGAAGATGTACCGGTATTTTTGTATTTAATATTTATTGAGAAATAACACCTCAATTTATGCTGTGCGACATCCCTTCAAAAACACACAGTGGCTGCGGCGGCGTTTGCAGGTACCCATCCTCACAACGATGGAATAGATCTACCTGGAATACCAACGGGATATCAGGGAACAGTTGCGAAAAATTAAATGTGTTTACCGGTTCCGCCGAGCGGAAAACCAAACCCGTTCCCTCCGAAAATTCAGCTTTTCACACAGAACGACAAAGAGGTTATGACGTTCATGGACGAAATATGAAGACGTTATCATAGAGCGACATGAAAACACGTTGTGCGTTACATTGATCACTGATCAGGGCCTGCACCAACGGACTCAAATGGATCAAATATCAAACGTCTGCGGCCCCAACCTTTCATGCGTTCAGTTCGGGAGCCGGCTAGGGGCTTGGCCCTTCTGGCTTCTATTCTTTTGGGTGTGCCCACGATTGATGCGCACTGGTTTCAGAAGCAATCTGCGTTGAAGCCACATCAAAATGAAACTGCGATGGAGTCTGCGATAGATTCTGTGATTTCGGTATCTCAGCCACTGAGAGCGAATCCGCATGGCTCTAGCGCCGTATCCAAGAAGCATCATCAGAAGAGAGTATTTGAAACCTGCCCAGCAGATGGTCCTAACTTTCCTGGTAAGTTTTTATGCTGAAAGTCACAGCATCACACTTCAATGTACTCTCTGTCGTCGTTATACCGACAAGAAATCACACACAAAGACATACACACCCAGACACATCTGTTCTGATTTGATAAAGAATATTCTTGGTGCTATCCCTGCAACTCATAATCTCTTACCACATCCACAGGCTTCCACGTTTTGACAGCTGAAGGAGGCGAGGCATCAGCTGTGTCATACTATTGCGATACGACACAGACTGAAGGTCCCTGCACATGTAAGTCCGGCTCTGAGAGCACCATTTTTTCCTTTGTTGGCAAGAAGGTGCATCAAACATGCTGTCCGAACGAATTCGATAAGGAAGAATCTTCTCTTGCCTGCAGGTGCGGTAAAAAATAGTTTCAGAGAAATATTTCGAATGGAAAATTTTGAGATACCCACTTGATATACCCTTCTTGTTCAATCATTCATAGTGGCTGCGAGGAGTACGGCAACGGTGGATGTAACAAGTGTTTCGGCGGATACCAGATGATCGATCAGAGGTGCATCAAGTGCAAGAATGACAGACGGTTCCTGGACAAAGACGGTCATTCGTGCGCAACTTATGCGCTCAGAGGATGGTGCTATGGTGGAAGACCAGCCCCTGGAAAAGAATCTTTAGCTGATTATAAGTATAGATAAGTTATCTAGATTTATATCCAACCCGTGTTGTAAAACTGTACTGAAGAACGAATTATATCGAAATGGTGCTCCGTAGTTAGCCTCTGGTTTTCCCGATTATTTCACCTAGTGCTCCTTTGAATATTCCATCTTACAAGTGAACTGTTTTGGGTGTCTATGTGTTGTTTCTATATCAAGATACAAGGGGCTTTCTCCTGCAGAGGCCTGCTGCGCCTGCGGTGGAGGACTTCACTCCGGAACTCCTTTCGAGTAATGATGATCGACCTCTCTTAGAAGGCTTATGTATTTATGGCGATTTTCTATTCAAATTTGGCAATTTTACAGGTATTACATGGAGCGTACGAATGGTATGGGCTTAGTAGGTTCTGAGTTTAAGGCGGTGCCGGTAAGTGTGACTCTTTTACAATCAACAACTAATCATGACTCCTAAAGCGTTTCCACGTAAAGTATAGAATGGGGGTAGCTTTTCGATTCAGTATTCAGCATTCACTACTCGCTGCATCAATCGATATTCTGAAATTATAGGTTCCTCGCACTGCAAAGTCGTATATTCTCTCGAAAGACTGTGAACTGGCCAAATTCAATCTCACCATGGACGGTAATTTGTTAGGATTGTGTGGTAGACTAGTCTATATTATTAGTAATTTTTACGATTACTGTTCTGTCATTGTTATCATAATTGCTTCAGTTACTACCGTATCTTCTTAATACCTTAGGAAACACCGGTGTAATCTCTGGAACCCCAATGCACGATGAACCCTTCGCTGTAAAATGCACGGTTACCGCACGGAATCCATCAGTTTCAGAGTCGAATAAGTTGAATCCAAAGTACATCGATACCAATCACACGATTGAGATCACTATTCACTCGTTTGGCTACTCTTCGACTGACAACCCAAGCTATGGTAGAAGAAAACATATACAACCTCTTTCCTTTTGTCTTCTACAATCACGTTCTGTATGTCTGTACATGTCTGTACCATTACTTTAGATACGTGTGGTTGTACTTAATTTGCGAATCACCCCCTCCCCATAAAGGCATTGGATCGGCAGTCACTTTCGACGAATACAGCTTCTCTCGGGAATTCCAACCTGTTTGGGCGCCGTCAAAAGCTGCTAATTACAAATACTCGATGACATGCGCGCCAAAGAGCTTTGTAGCGATTGACGAGAAGACGGGGATTATCTACCTGAAGGATACCTCGACGGCCAAGGACTACGCTGACCTCTTCGAACGATACAAGGGGATGATGTTCACAAATAACCTTACGACACCCTCGGGTCATGAAACTGTTATGCGTAGCAGCTGTTACGTCACCGCAGTTTCAGGGCTGCAAAAACACTCTTTGCAGGTGTCTGTTTTCGCTTACCCACCATCCAAGCCACAAACGATTACGTTTGAGCCATCCGCCTCGATCCGCGTCACAGTTGGTCAGCCAATCGTCGTACCCGTCAAGCTAGGCGCTCTGGACAGAGTTGAGTACAGCACGAACAAGGTCAAGGACATCGAGGGACAGTTCTCCGTTAACTTGGACTGCAGCAGCACTAACCAGCTGCCTGTGGAGTACGATATGGCGACAGGAAACGTCAATATCCATGGCCTACCTGTCATCAATGTTCACCCAATCACAGGAAAGATCTCCGGATCGCCACACGTCGGGCTCCGTGAGTTCATGCCTTCGACTCGAGGGCGGGCATCCATTACGTTACGATGTGAAGTGTACGTTGGGATTGAGTCTGCTTCCTATCTGCCTCAAGTCCGGTTGGAGAAAAGCACCCATCCCTTAGTCGTGCAAATTGACGATGATCACTGTTGGGTGCGTGCACCAGGACTTCAGTATGGAGACTATATTACCTCCGTTCGAAGCCAAGAGTCTTCTACTGAGAAAGACGTCATCGCCTGTAAGCTTAAATGCTTAAAGAACAAGGCCTGTCCAGGATATAGCTTCAACAAAAAGACGAAACGGTGCTCCGAAATCGTGCTTTCTCGTAATAAAGGCCTCCTACCCTGGGCGGCTGAGGATCTTCCAAAAACCTCTGAGCTCAAGATTGATAACTGCCAGCTGCACCAGACGTGCGTGTATGTGGACGTTGCAAACCAAGCGTACATCTCGGGATTATATTGCCCAGTGGTGCATAGTGAAAAGGCTATTCCACAACCGATCTATGTCAAGCCTAAGCAGCACGAGGAGTACACCTTTTATCTTCAGCAATTCGATAAATCCACAACGGCCAAATTACCTTCTGGATGTACTGTGGCGAACACCGACTGGGTCATTCGAAAGGCGAGCTCGAAGGGTGACGATATCATCAACATCGAGAAGAGCTACGTTGAGACGCACGGCGGCATCGAAGCATGTCTCACGACCCCTATCAACCTGGGCCCAGATTCTGAAGTCTCTCTTCTTGCAGTGAGCTCTTCAGCTACGCACGTGTACCTTTCTTCTTCCTCTAGCAACGCGACTAACGGGCCACAACCTAATCTGGCTAACAACCGTACCTCTGCTAAAAGCCTTGCCGACAAAGAGGCCTTTTACATGGACAAGGACAAAATGGCGGCAGCAGCACTCTCATCAACAAAATCGGGCAGCGCTACCGCAAAAAAGTCTCCTGCTACCGGGGCTCCAACGGCCATGGTAGGAGGTAGGTTTCTCTATGACCAAGTGCCGTACGCGGACTCCGAATCTTCTATAAAGAACGTGGTCGGTAAGAGCAAGGCAGTTATTTATCCCGTGGGTCGCGGATGCAACCTCCCAATTGAATTCGAAGATCCCGACGAGGACGATTCCAGCGAGAAGGAAGAAAACGGCGAGGAAGGAAAGGAGAAGAAACAAGAAATTGACAGGGAAGCCGCGACTGGATTGATCACGGACACTTCTGGGTCGGAGGATGAGAACATCAAAAAGGCGGTTTTCGTCTTTGATGACCCCAACACTGAGATAGAGAATGACTATCATCTTCACCCTTGTGAATGTTTCTTTGAGCCCTGGGGTAAGAACTACCCAGTGGACGATAGCGCATTTGAGGCCGCTTCAAAGGGAGCCATGACCTCAGGGGCGTCCTTCAATCGCCTCTTGATCGATAGGCACCACCTCTGGACTGCCCCACATGTCTGTGACACGAGGTTTCTGCTGTCGCAGTCGTTCAAAGATGGAGACTCTTGCGCCACTGACTGCGGCGATGATCCGAGGTGTAACTTTTTCGGATTCTTGGAAACAGAAGACGGAAGCGCATGTGTTCTGTATTCGGACTGCAAGAATATGGTGCGCGTCTTTGGCACAGAAGTGACCGTGAACATGTACGCGAAACCGAAGCAAAAGGGACAAACCCGTCTCTGCCACATCGCCAACCCACAAAAATGCTGGGAAGAGACAAAACGCCGAGCATACATAACCGGAATGGACTCTCCCTACGGAAAATGCGAGTGGGAGGATCTGGCCATTCAGTGCGATGTCAACCGGCTCCTAGCTGATTCAAAGATTGAGATGTGCGCTCCCTGCACGTATATGAACGTGGATACGCAGGATGAGAAGATGGTAATGCCACCGACCCTTCCCCACGGCACACAGCTGACAGTTTCATGCCTTGAGGGGCGATACTCTCTGATCAAGGCCAAAGGTGCTGGAGATTCAATCGTTTGTATGGACGGGGAGTGGATTGACACCACCGGGGCTATTGGACTGACAAACATGCAATGCTCAGGGTGTGTGATGATCTTCGACCCATCAACCAAGGCGGTGGAGATGCAGAACGCTGTGATGGAGGAGTTGATGTTTATGGAATACCGTAGCTTTGGCGTCTTCCAGCTCCAGCATGAGAGTCGCCCCAAGTGGATTGAGTATAGCTTCAGATCAAACAGGATCCATGAGCGCGTAAGCGACAGAGTTCCTGGAGACTTTGGTTGGCGCATTACGTTGGATGGGACAACCGCTCTGCAGATGTCACTTCCACCAGTTGAGGGCCGAAAGCAGTACAAAAAGGAGTGCCTAGGACTTCACGACTACCCTAAGGGATCTCGTAAAATCCTGGATGTGCTGTCGATGGAGCAATGCATAATGACACCAAAATGGGAGAATTCGAAAGAAGTCGTCGTTCCGGGGCCGCCCTCTGTTCCTCTGAGAATCGGCAGTACCATCGGACTCTTTGCCATCAGCGTGTTTAAGTACCTAAAGCCTAGGGGTAATACGATTTCTTTGAGCCCTGTTGCGTCTCCAAAAGGCATTCCTGCTCGGTGGAAAATGGAGAGGTTCAAAATCGTAGACGCAGGAAACGGACTGTACGCGTTTTGGAACATGTATAACAAGAGATTCCTCGATATGCCGCAAGGGACTTCACAAATCAGATGGACATCTTACTCTCCCCATGGCCGGTTTGATCCTTCCTTTGAGACAGCAATGTTTAAGGTTTGGGGGTGGGGTGAGGCGACGGGAGGGGGTTATGCAGTGTGGTTTTTCTCATGCAGAATGTAATGTATGCTGCCATAAAGTTACATAAGCACTGCCTCAAAGGTCTCCCGGATGTTGTTACAGTGAAGGGGGGTCAACGAACAGTGCGAGATTCTTTTAACCTCTGTTGTAGGATTCTTGTAGAACTCCTCTTCAAACTGGGCAATATGAGCCCGCCTTTCCTATTTATGAAATGTACTACCCTAGCATACGCATTGAAGAGCTAAATACAAACTAGGTGATGCCCGGGAGGGACGGTCACGTGGGTCTTTGGAACCACTACAACAGGAGATTTTTAAGAGTAAGGCCGGATAACGGTGCGGTGGATCGATCTGGGGAAGTGAAGGATTCTAACCTTCCTCAACGATGGACGTGGGAGCTAATTGATCTTGTGTATCTGGATAAGAGCGGTCTGATGCTCGAGACTGGCACAGAGGTATTCCATGCTCTTCATGGACACTTGGAATGCCCAATGTCGCAGTATTTTATGCTGAGTATGGCTTATCATATGTTCCCAACTTTATTACTACGTCTTTGATTGCCTCTAATTTTTTCTCTCTGTTCGTCACCTACTACTACAACAGGAGATTTATGAGAGTATAGCCGATATGAAGGTCATCGACGCCTCCGGACAGCAGATGATGGAAAAAGAGCAGAAAGATGATAGCAGAGACGACGACGATGAGGAGGGTGATGGTGACGAGATCTCGTCCGCAAACTCTCAACCCGAGACAGCAGCAGCAGCTCTTACTGAAAGCGAGGACTCTTCTGAGGCCGCAGCTCTTATTGAAAGTGAGGACTCTTCTGAGGCCGATGCGTTCAACAGCGTTTTGACTGGAAAGAAGAAGCGCCCCACTCGCAAGCCTACGTTGCGTCCAACTCGGTATCCTACGACCTACCCTACTCTCCATCCGACACGTTATCCAATCGGTTCATCCTCAATTACCTACACGCCAATGCAACTGTTAGAGCGGATCGGCAAGCAAGAGGAACTCATCAATGCCCGTCGAGCAAATGTTGACTGGAGATGCCCTGAGTCTCATGTCGGTTATCTGCAGAGCTTCGGCCTTCACCCGAAATGCGTGCGGATGCGCCGCTCTCACCACACTGGCTCCCAAGTGTACACTTCGATGTTCGCAAAGGTCACGATGACTGCAAAGTGCCCTCCTGGCGAGGCGATGTGGGCCTTCAGAAAGGTCGACAATTACCGCATGGAATTCAAGTGTGCGCCACTCCTCGGAATGGGAGCGTGCACAATGGAGCGATTCTACCAGATTTCCAAAAGTTTCACCCCTGCAGAGGCCATGCGCGACGCAAAATTGAATCCAGAATGCCCTCGCCACACCGTGATTGGTGCTGTTGAGGTTGAGTACGAGAAGGCAGATGAGTGGAATGCTGTCAAGCTGAGCTGCTGCATGCACCCATCGTATTCTGGAGCAATGATTTCACCTCTACCACTGAACGGTATGAGAAGCTACGAAGGCATCTACTGTCCAACGGGCTATGACTCGCTCAAACAGCCGAAGATGGTACAGACGCTATCTTTCAAGACGGGAATGGTCTCCCCTCGTGATTACGAGCCTCCAGTCACATTGTTGGCTGCGGAGGACGAGGAAATGGAAGATGAAGAAGACATCCTCTCTGTGGACGATGAGGCAATGGAACAACATCACGATGAGATCTCTAGCTACGATTATGACGAATTTGTCAATAGGAATACAGATGTGAAACTTGCAGATCTTATGGAAGGAGAAGTATATACAGGTGTGAATCTGAAAGCAGCAGCAAATCCCGATGTCGATCGTGAAGCAGCAGCATCAGCAGATCTCATGGAAGGAGAGGAGCATACTGCTTTTGATCTTGTGGGAGCGGATTCTGAAGAAATATACAATGAAACTACTGCTGTTGAAGAATGGGCGCATGATGATGACTCGGTAGACGGCCGTACCTGGTTTTGTGTCGCGCGAATGAACAAGCGTAATGTAGAGGGTCCTTACAGAACCGTGGCGCAAGCGCAAAGGGTTCTGAATAAAGTGAGAGGAAATATCTTCAATCGGCAAATGGTGTGCGAAATGCGTAATGGCAAGGCCAAACGTGATCCGCATAGAGTTGGAGGCAGGAACCAGGGAGCAGGTATTGCGATTGTGTGCAAATGCTATTGTTTGAATAGAAGTGACAAAACAGTAACAGAGTGAGTTCATCGGGTGTCGATTTTAAGATGTGAGAGTGTGTATGCGGTTATGAGCTCTGGTAATTTCTATTTTCTGTTTTTCAAAACAAAAAATGCTACTGACAACTGAATCATTAGCGGCAGTCTTCGTTCTCTCTATTAATTCCAAAGGAGCGTCCTCACTATCATCATCAAATCCTCCTCCTCCTCATCATCATCATAACATAGGAGCTCGTGGAGGCTTCCAGAAGTATTGGTTTGGCTGGCACGATATAAACATATTGAACCACAAATGCAGTCACAGTAAAGCCTGCAGAAGGGTAGTAAGTAGCTATTATTTATGATGATACTATACAGTCTCAATCTGATTTCCTTCGCCGCGATTCGGCCATCGTAAAACTTCTGTTTGTACTGGCTAGGGACCTGCTCGTACTCGGTACCCTACACGATATCCTACGCCTTATTCGACCAAACAATACCATTGGTGCGTTGCCAGAAGAGCTCAGGTCAGCGTATATTAGTTTTGCAGCCATTTTTATGCTGCTGCTGTTGTCTGTCTCTCTCTCTCTCTCTCTCTCTCTCTCTCTCTCTCTGTGTGTGTGTGTGTGTGTGCGTGTGAAAGAGGGGGAGAGAGAGGAGAGGACCAGGAGGGGGAGAGAGAGGAGAGGACCAGGAGGGGGAGAGAGAGGAGAGGACCTGAGCGTAATAGAACAAATATGAATGCAGAGGTGGAAGATAAGTTTTCAATTCATTCAGTTATCGAAAGAATTCACCAATGATTTGACGAATAATGGTCTCTACATTTATTCCAACAACAGGGTACAGTATCAGGACCATACTCGTCCCTTTCTTCTGCCAGGGCAGAACTTAACAAGTACGATGCTTCCTCTCTCAACCCCCAAATGATCTGCCAGATTACCTCCGCTACAAAGACTGCCCGTGCCAACCCGTCAGTTCTCAACTCTAAAGATGGAATGCAGAGGCAAATGTACGTAAGAGTAATAGCCAAGTAGCGGTGTATTATAGGGAGGGGATATAAAAAAAACTAGTGCTCCATTGCAATTTCTGCCCATCTTGAAGCTAAGACTTTTCGCTAATAATAACTCAGTGCCCCTCACTTCAAAGCTTACTATCGCGGTAAAGATGACGTCGCGACAATGAATAAGATGTGTTTGGAGAGCAAACCGTGCAGGGATAAACGCGCCTCGAAGGCTCCTACACTGTACCCAACCCCCGCCCCGACCCCTTCTCCAAACTCAGGCACGTGGTTTTGCGTCGTTGGCTTGCAGCGCCGCAGTGTAGACGGGCCTTACCGCACCGTTGAGGCCGCTCGCTTGGCCTTGAACAGACGCGTTGGAACCAAAAGCAACAAACAGATGGTGTGCAATATTGGCTTAAACGGTTATGCTAGGAGTAACGTCGGCACGGTCGGTGGAATGAGGCAGTCGAAGGATGCAGACAAGCCGTTTTACAGCTACTGGTCTAGTCAGAGCGATATCAACCAAATGAACGCCCTGTGCAAGGCTGATATGCGCTGCAAGAGTGGGATGGTAAGTTGTAATGATGATGACTAGATGATTAGAGATCCAAAGAACGTCGTACCCAGCGCGTACAGTGTGTGAATGGCTAATATCGTGAATGAGTCGTATGGATTTGCTTCATATTATTGCAAGCTGACTTGCTTATTATCTGTTCTTTATCCTCGAATATCGTATTAGCTGCATAGCAACAAGGTTCCGACGATAAAATACAAGAAGACTACTGAGCAATGGTGTCTCTACGACCCTCTTGAGAAGGATGCGTCCAAGGAGAGGTGCTCCAAGCAGAATGGCGACACCGTACATCCAATGGAAGTCAACTGGCTCTACGAGACATCTGTTGGCACCAAGTAACAAATAATGAGGAGAAAATTCTCTGTCTACAAATTTTACACTTGTGTGTGTGTGTGTGTGTGTGTGTGTGTGTGTGTTGTGCCTAGACGGCGTGCAGGTGTTGATCCTCATCATATGTTTCCCCCTCCACTCACAGATATTCTCTGATCGGGTTCAAGCCAATGATTGGTGACGGAATGACATCTGATGCTAAGAACGGCGGCGCTGCCCCTGGTGGTAAACCGCAAAAGCCAGCAATAGTCAAATTCGAGGCCGCTCAGCCAGAGTACAACGAAGGCTGCTTAAAGATGGAGGAGGAGGCCTACGAAGAGGCCACGGTAATAATATACTGAGGGAGATATACACCGAATATATTGATCCGCATGATTAGTCGTCTGCAAACACTGAAAGAAACTTCTGTATTTGCCTTGAAAATATTCTTCTTCTACGGTGTGTGGCTACGACTACTAGTACTACAATTATAACCGTTATTCTGTTATATTTTCCTTAGGAACTCTTCACGGAGAAAGACGCTTGTGGGATTGTAGCAGGCACATCCTGGAAGAAATGGGGAAAGACCGACGAAACCACAATGACAGCGGCCGTTGAGAACGACTGCAACCAAAGAGATATCGAGCGCGCGTGGGAATCGGCTAAGGTACTTTCTCTTCTCCAGCTTTATAGGTCGTTCTTATTCTTACAAACATCATCCGCAAACAGGTGCATTTAAGCTTTGAGATGGTCAGCGACACCATCGGCTTGGTGGTTGACAGTCTTTCCGTTCAGTGTGCGTTCCTACCTGATGTTTCCGCTGGTGGAGGAGGAGGACTAGCTGGGCCTTCGTTCTCTATGGGCTTCCAATTCTCCCAAACGTGCGATCGCGCGTACGCTCTCACGTCCGCGATCAAGGATTTTGCAGTGGCCACCGCTCAAAACGGCTATGACATGCATGAAGAACGTGAAGGATACGATGACTGCAACCCAATGCAAAATGGGTTCAACTTGGTACTGTGTGTGTGTGTGTGTGTGTGTGTGTGTGTGCGCGCGCGCGCATTTGTGCTATACATGGGGCGAGGGGGGAAAGTATTGAATTTGAGTTTTAATCCATTATATTGGAAATAATATGACTTTTTCATTCATTTCTCTGTTTTTGCCTTTGTTTGAAGGTGCTGTGCGATCTGTATTGCCTCCGCGACGCCGTCCGTGCTGGAACGGCGGCTGTCATCAAGAACATTGAGCTTTTGGCGGAAAACTTAATGACCAATATAGACATGCTCATGGATTACTACTCGCAAGTGACGATGCTTAAAGTGGAGCAGGAAGTTGCGAAGGTAAAGGGAATTGATGAAAGCCTAGACCGTTTTCTTAATCGTGTCATTAACTCTACCGCGTTCCATATATACCGCTGCCTCCAACAAATAGGTCGCGCCGAAGAAGAAGATGCTTTTCGAAACAAATCCGGCCGAATTGTTCAGTGATTTCCAGAGCAGCGTCGAAAAATATCTTCTCCCCCCCAACGTGCATGAAGAGGTACGTCGTGTGTGCAAGTCTGTAGTCATGTGAGAGAGAGAGAGAGAGAACCAATTTGCACACTAGATGAAAGAGGCATCATCGCCGATCTCTCGGGGAAAACTCGAAGCAACATCGGCCTCGCTAATGTGCATTCGAAATGCTACTTGATATCACAATAGGTGGAAACAGCACACACGGAAGCTATAAGGGTTATCCAGGATGCACATGGTGCTGTCAAGCGTGCCAACTCGAGTGATGAGGCTGACAGCGTTGTTGCTGACGCCTTAGAGCGAGCAGACAGCTTGCTTCGACGTGCCAAATCTCTCTATAATTCAGAGCTACAAATTGCAAGAATCGATGGTGCGTAATTGAATCGATGAGGCATCAAATCTACGAGTGATTTTGTAATGGTAAATACTTATTGTCATCAGGCAAAGGAATGATGCAGCGTCGACAAAATTGGGCGAAAGAGCGCGTGCAGCGCACAGTGAACAGCATGAACAACACGCTTGCCGTTCAAGACTGGGCCGTGCAGATGCAGCAGCGTGTCAGCTCGTATTTCCTCACCCGAGGGGAACGCCTGGTGAGGAGGAGGAGGAGGAGGAGGAGGAGAGGGAAAGAAGGGATTATGATGATGATGGTGATAATGATGATGATGACGCCTACACGAAGAGTTTATTGTTGTCATCACAATAACATCCATCACAGTGAGTAACTATTATCCCTTTGTTATTATTCGTATCACCGTCTTATCTGTAGATCCGTGCCTACAAGGACACAACCAATGGCCCCGACGACATTTCGCTCTCGAAGGTGGGAGTCCTCAACCGCAAGCTTGACAAGCTCTCCGAGCAGCTCTCCTCATTTGAAGCGCAGCAGAAAGACAGAGACACGAAGAAAGCTTTGGAGGACTTGTCTATGGGCTGGATTCGCCACCGCGACCGTCTGAACAAATACCTCGATTTGGCGAGGAATGAGCTCAGCATCTACCAGAAGTCTTTCGCATCAATTAAGGACTACGTGTCTTGTAATGATCAGCGGCAGCAGCAGGTCTGCGAGATGATGAGATCATGCATATATATATATATATATATATATATATATATATATATTTGACTTAATTACACCCAATTAGCAGAGTCTCATGTATGTGGAATGGCACCCCCACACAGACAGAGACACACAAACTTATTTTCCATATCATAGTCCCCATGCATTGATGGTTGTTGACTTAACAAATCATTTTCTTCGTTTGTATTGCAGGGGGGGAACGCTCTCATCAAGCGCATGACTAGCGAGGCAAACAGGGCTACTGCGGAAAGCCAGGATCTTCTCCGTTCTCTTTGGACGAAAACGTTGGAGATGCTCGAATCGCAATCAAACATGCTGGCCTTCGAGAGCCTTCCGGAACAGTAATACTATCAATCCTGCACAGGAATGTCAAATATGTGTGTTTTTTTGGTGGATACTGGTGCTGGTTTTTGGAGCAATTCTAATCCAGAGATTCTTCTGAATACTAGAATTGTGAGGATGAGGGTGCGAACAGGGTTGCTTCACCATAGTTTACTACCGTTCTTATTCTGATCATGTTATTATCATCACCAATAATTTAGGTTGGTTCTTGTCGCCGCTGATTCCATTGGACATTCGGTGCCGAATGACAAAGGAAAAAGCAGTGAAGAGAATCATTCTCCTCTTGTTATGAAGACGGCAGCAGACTGGCTGACCGGAAGCAAGATTTCTTCAATTGAAGAACAGTTTGCGAAGAGTTTTGATAAACTGCCTTTGGACCTCCTGCAGCAGATGATCGCAACTTATTCGGACGCACGGTTCATGCACTTCCGGATGACCCGAGACAATGGGGAGCCAGTTGGGAAACAGGTATTATTATGAAGTACACGTCACCTCCCACTTTTGCTTTCTTTTCGAAGATGATCCAGATAGAATGCTCAAGTGACTGCTATGATCAACAGGATGTAGATCGTTATCTTGCCGCCTTCAAAGGCCTACTGGATCACTATTTCCAGCACGTCTCCAAGCTCAAGTCCCCCGAACACGCAGCAGGATTGCTACAACGGATTATCGACCAACTTCTTGTTAAGTCTTTCCCTGCACCAAATATGTGTAAGGAGCTTGCTTTCGAAAAGTACAATGAGGATAGCACCTCACAGCTAGTTGCGCTCGCAACTTTGGCTCCTGGCAAGTATCTGATTTCCAGGCCGATCTCGCCTCTCGTGACCCTTGGCGCAAACTATTCTGTGAAAGCATTTAAGGGATTGCTCTCTCAGCCTCTCCCTGCAGACTTTCCGGTGAGAAATATGTACAATGTGACAGAGAATCAGAAAGCGTCCATTCCATGACCACATCAGTGTTATCGTGTACGTCAATGCAGCTGGTATTATGTTTGGTGGTAGTGCGGTAATTTGTAGCATATGTTTGCCTCCTAAAATTGTTTCCGGTTTTCCCTGTGTAGGTACATCTCCTGCAGAGCATGTACGTGTGCTCCGTGGAGGCAAATAAGAAGGATGACAAGCAGAAGTCGTTGATAGAGTCGCAAGAATTCAAATGGAAGCTGGAGAGAGTAACTGAACTTGAGCATGAGGATGCTGTACTTCTGTGCAGTGAGGGTCAAAGCGACTGCAATGGTGACAAGCCAAACCTAGTACAAATCTCAAGCATGGCTGGGCAGAATTTTGCAAAGACCATGTCGCTCACCAATTTTGCACAATTCTTTGAAGAGTTCCCCCCTCTCGAGAAGAAAGCTAGCAAATAATGGACGTCATGACCATAGACGTCCTAGCTTCAAATGCTGATATATAAATATCAAATATTTACTTTTAATGCAAAACAATACATATATTCCAGATTTTTAAAATCAAGTCTCCATGAATAGTTCGTTGTGAACGGTTCTTTTTGTCTAAATTCAAATATAAACACCGAACCCAAGAGGATACCAAATTGTAAACACTATAGCACACACGGCTACATATTTGCTGCCTTGCATCTGCATCATTCACGATTCACATAGCAGCTTGGTACGCAAATATACCACTGACGTTAGCGCTCAGTAGCACATGAATGCCTGCCTTTTATTTGCACTCGATCCGCTAGCACTATGCATCACAGGGTGCTACTCATCTAATCTTCTAGGCATCAATGTAGGTCGCATATACATGCTGCTATATGTTCTGCAATGTGTACGTGTTGATCAAGTACATGTGCATCTGCTGTGTTTCATGTCTAGACAGCTTTGCATGTGGATCATGCATGGTAGTTTTTTTGTTTATATTAGGGCTCCGCCGCCAGCATGTCAATTATCACAACAACTTACACTGTATATAGCGTCTGCTAACATTGGTCATCTAGAAAATGAACGTCTGCTATGGGCATCAATGTCTAGAAGGTATAGCCAGACAGCGTCGCTTATTCCTCATCATCATCATCATCAACAACAACAACATTTAATAATGTTCTTCTATCGTCATCATGGTCTTCAAATGATGATGGTCTACTGGATTTAGTCGATTTTTGCTCAGAAAATGCCAATGCTCCAAATGATTTCCTAGATCGTAAAGAAGCCACATTGCTTTCCCTTTTCAAAATGATCAAACTCTGCAGTGCTTTCTGAGTCACATGTCGAGCCTCGTTCTCATTATTAGGTGCTGGACTTAGCCCCCGCTTAAACTTCTGCCGCGGATTTTTGGAAACCGTCGCGAACTCATTTAAAGTATCCGTATTTATTATACTCCGCCTGAAACAGATACACAGAAAAAGAAGCAAGCGTTGAAAAACATGTTAGGCTTTGACACAGCGCGACCAACCAATTCTTGCAGACAATTTCCAAGCCCTTGACCTCCTAAGTGCACAAAAACACAGTGCGTATTTTAACTAGGCCAAACTGGATTGCATCATTTAAATTGTGGAAGATTATTACCCAAGTTGACAAGAATGAGAACACGAATCTCATTATGGCGTGTGGGAAGTTGTTTGTGTGTGGAACCTTTTTGATTCCCTGCAGGAACATACCATACAATTTATAGATGTGCTCAAAATTTAATCATAATGATTTGGAATTAAGCGGAAAGTATAATTAAGGTAAAGTATGATGGTCATTCTACCCCATATTGCAGTATTAAATTTTCAGGGATGCCCCCTGTGATTAGAATTGATCCGTTCATAAGTAATAATCTCAGCTTACACATCAACTGTATGAATTTTATACCCAAACGAATGGAGTTCATTTTTGAGAATCTCATTTTCAGTCGCTGCTCTCTTAAGAACTTAGGGTTGCTCCATATTCCATTGCCTTCCGCCGTCTTAGTTTCACGGCGCAAATCCAGCTGTTTCCTCGGTAACTTTTCGTGCTTAGTATTTTTAGTTTGAATGGCTGCAACAGCGTGCTGGCATTCCCTTGCCTGGATAAATTGAAGGTTGGCATTTGTATCCTGACGACGTCTTATTTGTTCGACCCGTTCTCTTCTGTAGCTGTAAAATTGGCCTCGCCACAACCGTCGCGGTGGTCCAGGACATGGCATGCTTTTCCGCACCTCTCTTCTACTTCTACAATGACTGCGCTCTATGTGCTGAACTTTGCTCACATTGTAATTCTTCATCAAGCTATCGTCTCGCTGCTTCTGATGGAAGTCATTCATATTTTTACTGATTATCAGGCTGACCCAATTCCTTCTCCTCCTCCCCTCCTCGTCTGCTCGTTTGTGTTAAATCCTGTTCTGTCCTTGTTCTTCTGGAACCTGCCGGAAGCCGAATCCGAAAGAAGGTTTTATTTAGCGATTAAAATGCGTAGTATTATCTTCATCTGCGACAATGGAATATTCTCGAAATCTAAAATCCATTAACAATCCATTGTAAATCCAGGTACGAAATCATTGTGACGTATCTAATTGACAATTCGAATATTCAATTTCAAGGGTTCAAATGTTCAGCGCAATACTTCCTTGTGGTCAATAGCCATCTCGGATCAAAAGAAACGTAGGGTATTAGACCCAGTTTGCTACGGAACCCCACGGCTTTCCTGAGAAACGACCTTTTCGGCAGCCGTATCTTTGACCAAATCTAAGTCTTGAATGCATATCGCCTCGGATTGAAGCAAACCGCATACATTTATATTGGCCGACTTACATTTTTGCTTCCATCACCCGAGGAATTGCAAGCGGTAAACGCGTTAAAGTGCAAGCAATCTTCGAAACGTGCTGTTGGGACAATGGCATCCCCCTCATTCTCGCTCTCGGCTGTATTCGCCCGCGCCTCCCGTGCCCTCGGCCGCGCGCACACTCTTGCTTCACAGCGCTCACGGAGTTTGGCCAACGTTCGATATGATGCTGGCGGTAGTAAGAGGGCCTTCTCCTCAATTTCAGGGTTAGCACACGCTCTGTGTAACACTTTGAATATGAGGTGTACTGATTCCGATTCTCTTCTGATGCAGGTATGGCTCCCAAGTGTGCACCGTTCTTGGAGGACAATGGGGTGATGAAGGAAAGGGCAAGCTGGTGGACATCCTCGCCGCACGCTACGACATGGTGGCTCGGTTCAATGGGGGAGCAAACGCTGGGTATGGCCAAACACCACCCTCAACACATGATGTTCTCTCCGAATTCAATATTTCTGCATGAAATTTGTAGGCATACGCTAGTTGTCGATGGGAAGAAGTTTGCGTTCCATCTCCTGCCGTGCGGCATGCTTTATCCAGATAAAGTCAATGTGATCGGCAACGGGTAGGAACTACGCCATGATAGAGTCTGGTGTATGTATTTGTTCTGTAATGATAGCAAAGTATCATCCTGTAACAAATGCTCTCATGTATACTCGGTATACTATTATAATAGTCCTCACTCTGAAGCGATGTTTGCTGTGCGTGGGTGGGGTGCGCATGTGACTGTGTACGTTTAGAGTTGTTCTCCATATTCCGACCATGCTGAAGGAGTTGGCATCTCTCGATGAAGTGAGCACTACTGATATGATCGAGGACAATCCATAATAACAAATGATAGCACAAACGTGTCCATTCCAAATGGCAACCATTTATTTATCTATCGATCTATCTTCGAAACCAGTATCTAAACATAATTCGCTCAGGCAAATATTGACTACGCTGGACGACTCAAGATCTCAGATCGAGCTCATTTGGTTTGACAGAAAGTTTGAGAGGAAACGAATCACAGCTTCGGCGATGCATACCAGACAGTGAACTCCCTCCCCACCCTTATACTAAACTCGACTGTCTCGCATGATGTAGGTGATTGATGCACACCAAGTAATTGATGGTTTACGAGAGGCTGATCTGGGGTAGTACAAATTTTCCTTTCCATATGTTTTTTTTTTTTTTAATTACATCGTGAGTTGCCAAGGGGCCACCAAAAGCGAGTTTGGTCGTATGGCAGCAGATCTTTGTTCGAATTTATTTGGGTTTAATTTGTGCCTCTCATCAACCAACTATAACCCAGAAAAAACGCAATTGGAACTACCAAAAAGGGAATCGGCCCTACCTATTCCTCCAAGGTAGTAGGAAGAAGATGATAAAAGAAGAAGAAGATGATGATAAAAGAAGAAGAAGATGATGATGATGATAATGATGATGATGATATCATCATTATGATGAGAAACGAGCAAAGACTCGTGAGAGTCGTTGGTTCAGTTGTTAGTTCATTTCGTGTTTTTGCTGTTTGATGTGAAATACTCCTCATATCATCGGCTCATCTACCACAACTAACTAGGCAAACCGAAACGGATTGCGTGTTGGCGATTTGTTCGAGAAAGGCTTTGAGGACAAATACCATGCCCTGGTATGTGCCTCCTTGGTTTTGAAAGAGGGAAAGCATACACATCACACACACACGCTCACTCACTCACTCACTCACTCACTCACTCACATAAAAATGTGAGATAACAGCCATACCACTCCGGAGAATTTACACCTGTTTCGTCCCTCTGGCATCGCCGTTTGCCTCGATTGCTTTGTGAATAATGATCCGTAAGGTGAAAGGCCTCCAGGAGATGTATCAGTTTGACTACGACGCGGAGGAGGAGTTAGCAAGATTTCAGCAATACAAAGACATCATGGAGGATAAGGTGATCGACACCGTCCATTTCGTCAACTCTGCAATACGTGCAGGCGACACAGTACTAGCGGAAGGTATGATCATGATGATCATGGTAATAATGCAGAGCAAGTGAATGCACGACGGATTGAAATGATTTCGTGGACAATTCTTTGAGAGCCTGCATTTATGGTTAATCCACCCTGCTGCCGTTTACTTTTCTCCACCTCTGTTCAATATCTATCAGAATAAACAATGTCAAAGTTCCCAACCCCCTTTCCGTCGTTCTTGTGAGACTGTTCATGGTATCCACAATCAAATCATCAATTCAGGTGCAAATGCGGCTTTGTTGGATATTGACTTCGGCACATACCCTTACGTAACGTCATCCGCTACAACTGCTGGGGTGAGGAGGCCATGCTGGGATTTTATGCTCAACAATTCTCTATATATACTCAAATCTCTAAATATAATTAAATCTCTCCCTTTTTGACTTCGATGATGCTGAAAGAATCTTTTATGCCTCTCTCCTCCGTTTCGCCTTCGCATGTTAACGATAGTATTAGTTCTCATCATCATCATCACCATCATCATCATCATTATCGTTATCGCTGTTATGACGCGAATTTCCAATTGAAGGGTATTTGCACGGGGCTCGGCATTGCACCAACGAAAATCGACACTGCCATTGGTGTTGTGAAAGCATACACCACAAGGGTAGGGGCTATCATTCATTTTGTATGTTCTTCAAAGCCTACAGTAGCACAACAGTGCCTACCATTCACACGCATGTTTAATAGCCATTGCGGATTGAGCATCGTCATTATACCTAGCAGAAATATTAAGTGTTTCTTCGTAAAAAGCCTCCTCCTTCCATATATTTTATCGACTTTTGACATCTGCCATCATCTTCTGCCTCCTCTCCATCATCCTTCGTATGTTTTGCAGGTGGGTGCTGGCCCTTTTCCCACTGAACTTGAGGACTCAGTTGGGCAGGTAGCTTGAATTGCTTTCGCTCGTTTCCTGCACTGTTGACCTCCGTTCTCCCTCTTCACCTCTTTGAGCGCGTGTTTATACTAAATCACAAAATGTTGTTCTTATTTTTCCACAGGAAATGAGAGATGTGGGGCATGAGTACGGCACCACAACTGGTAAGAGGCAGAAAATGGGGGAGGATGGATAGAGGAGGGAGGACTAAATTTGGTATAAAGAACCAAACAACTTATCCTCCCCCCCCCCTTCCTCCTCCTCTTCCTCCTCTGTTCTCGGTATAGGGCGGCCAAGACGATGTGGGTGGCTCGATATTCCAGTCGTGCAATATGGCCATTTGATCAATAATTACCAGAGCATCAACATCACAAAACTGGACGTTCTCTCTGGCCTCAAGGAAATCAAGATCGGTCGATCATTTTCCCCATCTTTGACTCACAACTTCAAGATATTCTCTGTATATTTGTCTCTGAGCATCGTTCGAGGGGCAGATAATCATATGCATATATGTATATGTATGTATATGTGTGTGTGTGTGTGTTGCTAAGTTTGTTCTCATCCTCATTGGTAGCCTCCTTCCCTCCCCTTTAGGTGTCGCTTACACGATCAATGGAGAACGGTAGGGATGGGTGTAGATGGTGTGATGATAATAATAATGATGTAAGATGACTATCATCCAAATTACGCTGTTTACGACACCTTGTCGGCTAAGAGCTGAGAATGAACGTATGTGTGTGTGTGTGTGTGTGTGTGTGAGAGAGAGAGAGAGAGAGAGAGAAAACGTATGTGTGTATCTGTGTATGTGTGTCGTGTGTCGCTTATTTTTTACGATACCCGTCTTTCCTGTTTTTGGTCATTTATCGTTGGTTTGATACAACATTATATTCAGATTGCCGTACGGGTTTATGCCGTCGACTTTGGATGGTTTGGGAAGGGTAAGATTCTACCTCAAATACATATTTGCATTTAATTTAGAAAAGAAAAAGGATACGAATTTCCATTCGTGCTTCATTCATACAAATAACGTAACTATTACATGAAAGGTGGAAGTTGAATACGAAACCCATGACGGTTGGATGTGCGACATCTCGGAATGTGCGAAGTTTGAGGTGATGAAAGTTTTTCCAAGTTCATCGCAAAGTATTTAGGGGTGTACGATAATTGACCGTAACAATTGCGTGCCAATTGCAGGATCTTCCTCCAAACGCCCAAAAATATCTGAGCAGAATTGAAGAATTGGTTTGTATTTACACATTAAAAAATACGGATATAGCCTATGAACAAAACATGCGGTTAAATATATATCAAATACCCTGTTTCGGCATATAGATTCGACAGCTTCAATGATTAGCTATGTGTGTGATTGTGTGTAATTGTTAGCGGGTGTGTGTGATTGTGTGTGCGTGTGTGTATGTGTGCGCGCGCGCGCGTGTACACGTTTTCAACTTAAGACCCGTTTCAACATCATTCCCTTGATGTGCAGGTCGGTGTGGAAGTCAGTTGGGTCGGAGTTGGACCAGCCCGTCACGCTATGGCCACTAAAGGCTTCGAGGCGCAGTATTAATTACCAGAGTGCAACAGGCTAGCAGGATTGTGATAAGACAATAATCATTATCACTAGATCAGATTGCTGAGTGACACATACCATTCTACTACTTCAAAGAATCATTTCCTTTTCATATAAGTCTAATCAGTTGCGTTTAGCACTGTGTCGTGTAGTGGATGCAACCAGACACTCATGTACAATTGTTTGCAAGGTGCAACGACGAACAAAATTGCATCATTGCAGATTTCACATTAACAAAATTGCTTGACCGTTTCAAGGTGTTCAGTCACATCAAATTGTCAGGTGAATATTAGCATCGCAGAGCCGTGACCTAGATCGATCTGCCATCATGCTAGCATGACAGGTCATGCATGCCGTCGCTATGCGCACGGCTAGACAGTGCATCGCAGCACAAGCCATGTTGATTTGCAATGCAATCTGGCAATGCAATCTGGCAATGCAGTGCGAGCTAAAATTGAAATGAGCTAGTGAGGTGTGATGCCTTGCTAGCATGATGCGGCATTCGCCAACTTCATGTTTATTTGTCCCACATTTTGATCATGCTGCATGCATCGTTGGCCAGCAGTTAGGCAGTCTAGCAGTCTAGCAGTGTGCATGTCAGCACGTGGGCGATGTGGAGATGGGGCATGCTTGTGCTTCTGTGATGATGCAAGTCTGAATGCCAGCACCGCGCAACAACCGAACATGCTAGCATGTCTATTACATGTGCATGCGACACAATGTGAACAGATTGTGCAAGAGACGGATATAATCAATGATTGAATTAAGTCAAATCTGTTCAATGGCCATCCTGCTCATGTAGCTAGGTAGCTGTCTAGCTGTGCAATGTGCAGCGCAGCTACCATCTTGATGGCAATCTTTATTTCCCTGCAGCACGCAGCACGTGTTAGCGTGCGTAGTACACCTCTAGACCTGTGCTTTGTTCATGTCTTCGAGAAGTCGTACATTTGTCATTGTTCGTAGACTTGCATTTGCTAACAATTCTAGAATTGGTGGCAATTGTGAGCCAAAATCATCGATTAAAAAAGCACACAAATGCGTAAAAGATGTGCGCATTCATATTATGTCCGACAAGTGAACACTAAAGTGCATGTTGGTTGACGCGTTGACGCGGAGTACACGCTACATGCTACAGTGCAAGGCTCATGATTCATTTATAAACTATGTCGTTGTGTAGTAATTTTCATTGTTGATAAATGATAGGCAGCTCAACTGTTCTGCCTCCATTTTGAAGCTTCTTCGCGGCCTTTCGTACTTCCCACTACTGTCTTAACATAACTGATCAAAATTCTATCACTTGATGGGTCTTCATCAACACCAGGTTCAGATCGGATGGTGAAGATATTAACCCCAGATGCACATAATGGGCAACAACAGAACAAAAGCATCGCTGAGTATGTCCAAGGAACTATGACATTGACTTCATTGTTTTTACCCTTTTCATTCTTAGATATTTCGAAATTAGTAGGTTTCACACGACTATAGCAAAAGCACCTTCGAATGATATTCGTATTCCGTGTTACGTTACTTTTGTACTGCTGTAATCCACGAGATGTACTAGAAGGGTATTCAGCGACCACATCTTCGGTCATGATAGACCAAAGGTCCTCGAGATCCACCGGTGAGGAGTTTGCGACAAAGTAACGCCGCACAATGGCTTCAATTGCATAGAGATTGTAAGAATTGCAAGGTCGATGTAGCTTCAGTAGCTTTTTCTCATGCTTCTCATCGTCCTCATTATTATCATGTTCTACCATGATCAATCTATGGAAGGGTTACCGTGACCAGGATTTGATGAATAATAGTTTATGCATCATTCATGAGATTTGTGATGGTGGGAACGGATTTCCAATCTTCCAGCTTTTGTTTATTTGTTTACGATTTTCGTAACTCGAGGGCCTTTTTGCCCTACGACATGAACTTGGGTAGGGGTCTGTTAAATCTTGGAGAACGGACGAAATAGGGCCCCACCGGCTAAACCCTAATTAAAATATCGGCAACTCCAACCAGCACTAAGTCCTTTTTTTTTTGGTGAGGAGAAATGCAGTTTGTCGCGTGAAAGGAAATGCCGAATTTGCGCTCTTTCCTGCTTTTACCGAGCCTCTACCCGGATCTTACATCTCAGAACAAAGTCAGTCGATCCGATGATGGAATGATCAATGGAACGTGTCATTTGCCTCGCGCTCATTGGTGTCTACTTGAGATACTTTGATAGATTGGATCACATGTATTTTAAAATGTTCAATGGTTATCCATCACTCTCTAGAGAAGTGTGAGAGGCTGTGGTTTTTTACTTTATCGCACTTGAACTGCTGTGTCACTATGTCCATTGATGTGAACATGTGGATGAAATAGATGACCAGGTGGTTCATTGGTGAAATTTTCCTTTTGTCATGACAGTGTCTTAAGGATCAAGGCTCTATTTGTCCACACAAATGGTGACTGAAATTTCCACAAGTCTTGTCACCACCTATGCTTATGTTCTGGGGCATTACTATGGTAGAATTCAAAATTGATTGGTTCACCGCGGAGCGACCACAAATCACCGCGTTTTCTTACGAAGAGCGACAGATACAATGTCCTCACAGACGATGATGACGATGTAGACCAGGTATTTTTCCTTGTCATTAAGGGTAAACAAGTTCGTGTACGCTCACCGCTAAACTTCAATTACTCATGAAATGAGCATGTCCCACTTCCAACACAAGGTTCAAAAAGACTCAAAATTAAACACTTCGAGGGGGAAAATTGATCAGCAACACATTCATCAAAGTTCCCCAGATTCTGGCGTGCCAAAGGTAAATAGAGACTCGGTTCTATTTGTGAATTTCATTATTAAGTGACCATAATAATGATAATTCAAGTATCTGGCAAAGCACATAAATTCTAAGATATCAAATGAAATCCCAAGCCTCCTTCTAACATATGGAAAAAGGGAGAATTGGTAGATGTACCATACATGTTACATATCTTCTATCGTAAATATTGGTGCCACACACAGGTTTGTTCCATCAGCAGATATAAAGATGGAAAACAAACCGATAGCAGGTAAAGGTAAACTCAAGTTGGAATTTGGCTTCTAAAGGTTCTATTTTTATTTAGCGGGAAATTGCGCTCAAATATATCGAGGATTCTTTCGAGGAATCCAGGTAGTTGTGTTGTCAATAGCTTTGGCTTAGGAATAAATATTTGTGCTGCAGGTAGTAATAAAGCAGATTACAGACAGAGAGAACCAGCACGACGTCAAAGTACTTCCAATTGAAACAAACAAAATTGAAAACTGAGAAATCATTAAGAATTTTGGTCAGGATATTCGAAGAGAAATAGCTCTTTGGAGAACCCTTCGCCATCCAAACATCGTCATGTTCCTTGGTATGCGATATCAGCCATACATTTCTATAGCATTAGCATCGTTCGTACAAGAAATCTGACCGTTTTTCAAATTAAGGCGCAAGCTTCCATCCAATGCATGGAGAAAGGGTGTAAAATACCAAATAATATCTGTAATAACCAATTAACCAATTATGTTCTATGTGTTCGTTTGTATCAGATTTTGATGGAGTATATGTTTTCTGGCAACTTAACCCAAAAGATGAGAAATAAAAGTAACTAACCATGCTGTTTAAAAATCAAACACTGTCGTAGACTGGTAAATATGAATATATTCGTTGACATTTGAAGAATTGAGGTTGGAAGAAGCACTGGATATAGCTATCAGTATTGGACAGGTGATAGAACGAAGAAAATTGGGCAAAAGTTATCTTTGAGTCCTATCAGAATAATTCCATTTACTTGATTACATAGGCAGTTGCATATTTACACGGAAATAGGCCTCCGATTATCCACCGCGGTATGGACCATTTCTTTGGTTAAAAGAGTTTGAATTGATCTATTTTTGGTATATTGTGGACTTAATTCGGAAAGATTTGAAGCCTGGTAAGCATTGTATTCTTTTCCATTTCATAAATCATGAACATCTGTTGCATGCGGTAACCCAGATAACATCATGTTTGGTTCCGGTGGACAGGTACAACTTCCAACTTCCTCAAAAATAAAAAAAAACAGTTCGTTTAACATTAATAGAATATTGATTGTTTCCCACTATCGAAAGTATCTCTAAGACATAATCGAAAGGCAAAACTTGGGGACTTTGGACTTGCTAGAATAAGGGCTTCAAAAAAGATGGATAGGTTAAAATCTCTGAATTCTGTAATAACCTTCTGAATCTTGATTTTATGTGCAGGGGGTACAAAATGACCGGAAGAACGGGGTGAGGAGATATTTTACATTACTCACTTTAGTTTGTTCCTGACAGTTCAATCTTTAACATGGTGCCTTGTAATGTGATACAAACAAAACCGGAACATCTGCTATTCCGAAAGAACTCTGAGATATATGGCACCAGAGGTTTGATATGGCAATTTTCTTCATTTCATCAACATGACAATTTTGGCACTTCTCAGGTTCTCATTGAACCCGTCGAGTATGATGAAAAGGTTTATTAGAATCAATTTGATCAAAAACATAGAAAGGTAACTTGTTTATTTGCATAAATATTAAGGTGGATGTATACAGTTTGGGGCTGATCACATATTTTGTTGTTACTTCGTATCAACCATTCATGAAGTAAGAGATTAATTTAGATAATTAAAGATTAGTATCTATCGATTTTGACATGGGTCATCGATTCAGCTATTCAAGATGTGAGAGAGAAGATTTTGCAAGGAAAAGGCAAAATTTTAAGGTGTTTTGGTAACTGGTGGAGAATAGTTCGCATATTGACACGTCATCACGCTGAAGGTGCCTTCATCGATTAAAATTCACGAAGAATTGAAGGAGTTCATTGAGGTTGCATCGTTTCATTTTCACGTAATCTGTCCGGGGATTTGATGAAGTGTTGCAATTTACAATCATGTTATACGATAGGAGGCTGTCCTTGCCCACAATTATTCACGTCCGAAAGCGATTGATTTCGTTTACAATCTTCAACAGTATGCTCTAAATCAGGTCAAACGAAAAAATATCATGTATTTTTACAAAGGACAAGGAAGCAGAGAAAATTATGAGAAGCTTCCTGTTCAAATCCTTGCGAGTCTTCAATTTGACAATTTTGTGATCCTGCCACGCGCCTTTGCACAAATTATTCCCATTTCTTTCATTACTTTCGTGTACGTATTTCTTATAATTAGGGCATAAGAATTTCACGGGCTCGTGCAGCTCCCAGAACTAGGAATAAATTTTGCTGCATTTCATGATGAGAGTCTAGTATTGCTAAAAATGAGATCGAACTAGCTTAAGCCTCAATGTTTCTTCGGTAGGTTGCTATGTTATAGAATGTTGCCGCGATGCCATGTCCGAAATTCGCCAATGCAACGTCGCTAGGCGCCGTAGCTCGCGATATCCAGACACATGCATCGCTCGCAGTCGATCTAATCAACCATGCGCGTATTGAGCGTTTTGTGCACGTAACAACACATGTATGTACATCATGTTGCATGTCTATCATCGTAGCTTCATCGCATCGCACGCGCACAGGGTTCTAAGTAGTCATTGTGACACAAGAAAATCCCCACACTGCAGCAGGCTGATGTTAATTCAAAGGAACACAGATTAAATTGCACACAATTGATCACGCAAAGTTGCAAAGTGATCAGCAAATTTGGCTTTGCAAGCCCTGCTGCTAGCTGCTAGCCTGGACCAGGCAATCGCTGCTAGTTGCTGCGATGAAGCTCTACAACAGCTTCATCTCACATCCAGCTCAGTTGAGCATTTGGCCGCCAATCCTAGAATGTAGTAATGCGTGCGTAAAGTATGATTTTCGGATGTCGGCGAACATGGTGTCCAACATTGCTCACTAGCTCAGTTGTTGCCATCTAGAAAGGCATCGTCTTCATCTTCCAATTCCTGAATTTCATAGTCATGTGTGAGCGTCCAAAACCGACACAAGAGTCGTGGAGGGAGGACCTGATTGTCTGGATGCATCCTGTAGCAAGCATCAGCGAAGGACTGCCAGCTTACATCTCCATTAAATTGAATATCCTCATTGGCCTTTAACACACGGGAAATTCCAGAAAGAGTTAAGTTGTTTTTCTATAAAATTTCATATTACTTAAAGAAACCTTTGGATTCTGAGAGATGGAAACCCCAACTATAGGGATTCTTAGGGTTCCTGTTTTGCCTAAAATCATGTCTCGTCAGTTTAATTTTAATTTATCAATATAGATTCTATCAACCTTCATATTTTATTGGAGGTGGGGATTGATCCGTCGGCAAATTAAGAGCCCATATGACCACTTGACCACTTGTAACATCAGAGTTTTTGCAGAAAGCTTCCATCCTATACAGAAGTGTAGTACCCCTATGAATCTATGAAACAAATCATCTGTAGGTGAATTACCATAAGCTAACTTCCTTTGACTGCATTTGGTTCTTAGGGTTATAAACTATGATAAGCCCATTGAGACCGTCCGTAATCGCGGGCCAACAGTGTTCGTATCTGACATAGAGAATGTATGAATACAATAGTGTATGAAAGATATGTTTAGCACGAGATACTTTATATCTCCGGAAACATCCCACAATTCGACAGGAATAGTCGAATAATCGTTTAGAAGCGGAACCCGAATCTGAACGAAGTATTTGATTATATTATATCCAACTCGATAACATTGCTAGTTCCAATACCTCTCGTATTCTAACCCCGACCGTCGGCATGTCTCCGTAGGAAGAGAAGTCACCCGCAAGCGCATTAGATAGGACAGACTGAAATGAACAAAGGCAGAATGAAGATCCAAAGTGCATTTCAACAATAAGTGCATAGCAAGCCCCTCCAACACATTTCAATTCGACAACTGAATAGTTTTCAACACTCATTGGCGCCATGAAACAAACTTGCGGTTTCCTTTAATACCTTGCCGATGCCCTTCGGGCCCACCATAGCAATCTTAACCGTCGACATTTTCGTGAGTTTCTAGCCTAACATGGAACATGATTGTGAGTTCCTATTTCTTTTTCACCACATGACAATGAACAGTAAGCCACAAGTTTGAACTCCTGAGGATATGGTAGATATACCCGTTCGAGCTTCGAGTTTTTTAATCGTTATGAAGGGCTGAGGAGGTAACGCTCAAGCGGGAGGAAAACCGTTGGATTCCGAAAAAACCGAGAAAATAATAATTAAAACCTTGGATTCCGAAAAAAAATCACAGAACCCAATCACAAACTAAAAATCACAATCGCATTACACATTCCATGGATTTGAAAAGTCTACGGTATCAAAGGTACCGGCAGGATGCGCACAGTACCGGCAGTTTTTCCTGAACATTTTGCCCAAAGTGACACAAGAAACGATCGAGGGGTGCGAGAAGCTGTGCGAAGGAGTCCTGTCAGTTTTCACAACGGCTTCTCGTGTGTGATTCTTTCGCACATGAACAATCTGCCATAGATAGATCCCCTTGTTCGCACGCGCGGAACGTGTCATTTCGTCATGTTTCATGATTTGATGCATGTCGCTCCGAAAGAATGACCCCCAAAACGGGAGGAAGGCAGTTCCGAACTGATCTTCCTTGGCAGTGCATGCATCCACACCCTGAAAGAAGTGACGGTAGGAGAAACAGAGCAAATCATGGGGACTGACGACTTCAAATCAAGCGCGGTATCGTTAGAGAAACCCGGCCATTGGGTCTGTTCTATTTGTACATTGCACAACAACGTGGCAAGAACACGATGTGCGGTGTGCAGGACAGATAACCCCACTCAATCCAAAAAGACAAACTGTTCGAAACTTGTTTTTGATGCGAGAATCGCTTCTCACATGAAACCTTCAAGGAAGCGAATTCGACCGAATTTCTTTGTCGAATTACAAAGACATATTAAGTCGAAACGGTCGGGGAAAGCAGAGAAGGTTGAGAATATCTACAGTGGGCGGATTGCTGACATGATACCGCAGCTGTTTCAAACCTCGAAATTAACCCCGATGTTTGAAAAGTCTGAAAGAGCTCCTGGTGTAGTCTCGGGGCCTCCACCAAAGGAGCTTCTAGACGGTCTTTTATCGAAAGGAAATAAAGAGCGTAAACTGTGTACACCAATAAATTTCCCGTCTTCGAGGCCCCCATTTTGGACACCGAAAATGCACTTAAAATTCGCAAAGAGTTATTCCACAAAAAGCTCCATCACCAATCCATCTTCGGTTGTCATAGCACACTCTAACGGTATCCTTTCTCATCCGAACCCAGATTCAGAACAGTGTAAATCTGAATCTGATTCATCGAGTTCTTCAAGCTCGTCTTATACTTTTGATACAAATCCAAGCATCCAGCAGATCCACCACCCTCTCTCGATATCTTTCTCTAGATCATCTGATCACATGAATTCGAAATTCAGTAGTGATTTTATTGGTAAAAGTGGCAGTGATAGTAACATCAGTAGAAACCGTATTGAAGATGACTACAGAAACAACAGGAGCAAGAGACAACGAACATCGTCATCGGTTCTAAATCAATCGATTGAGTAGGTTTATAAGCCACAAAAGACTATGTACTCAAGAGCACGCACACATGCAATGTATTGCATACGATTGAACACACGAAGTTGTAAAGTAAATACTAGCTATGTGCTACCATATCTAGGTATGCACACTTTCTAAACAAATGGTTGAAGCTGCTTTGCATGGCAGCATCACAGCTGCTAGCTGCTACGGAAGCAAGTCTAGAAGTGTTGACAATGGAATACGGACAATACACAGTGTATTTACAAAATGAAGTAATTAAAAGAAATCATGAGGACATGGCAAGATGGCAGGCAGCATGACTTATGACATTGAAGTCTACGAATCTATTTCTTTCAATTACATTGTTTCAGAAGGTGCTGCTTCGAAGCACACTAGGCACAACACAACTTGCTGGCACATCATGCTCATCATGCTGTGCGCGTGCTAGCGTGCGTAGCAAAATCGTGCTAGCTAGCTAGCCTACTGGCATGCCAAAAATTATGACAAGACGTGCGCTTGCTAGCTTGCCATGTCTAATGAGGAGAGAGACAGGTGCTCGGAAGCAAACGCCGATGACGTATTGCGTAACATTTGGTCAAATGTTGACAACAGTGATTGTAGCTTTTTAACTTCCCGCAACAACGCACCGGAATAAACTACACCCTACGCTGGGTCACTGGTGGCCACATTGACTTTAATCTGAAAAACAACAGATTCGAGGAAAAATAGAGAATCATCACATATAGTCTACCGAAGATATCAGAATATGTAATAATGACTATTACTGTTTCATACAAGAGTGAGGTGCACACCTATCCTGCTTCTGCCATTGCACCAGCTCCAAATACTCGTCTAGTAAGAATTTCGGATCTTTTTGCCATAGCTCGAGGAGCTATCAATAAACAGAGTTAAGTTTTGTTAAATTGCTACAAAATTTGGTGGAATTTTTTTAACAATCTATTTGTAACTGCCATTACTAACGATTCAAAACACCAAATTCCGGTGATATTGATAATTTTCCCGAATATGCACAAATGTTGCGTACTGTAAGCTTTTGATCTAACAACCTGAGATAGAGTTTTGACACCTTCACCCTTCGTCAGTGTAGAGAGGAATCGTTTAGCCTGATTCACGTACACGCACATACACATACACAGTTTGGTAGATAGGCAGACAAATAGAAGAAGAGTGAGAGATACGCAATCAACCAACGATTGATCGAAAAGATTCGGTTTTGTTTCGCTCTAGTCTGATCTTCGTCAGAGGGAGGGATAGGACATGCTGCAAGCACCTTCCGAGGGAGAATAGGATTCACGAGGGACGCCGGTCTGAGTATGATGATAACAATGATAATGATCATGATGATGAGGGTGATGATCATGGTGAGGAGGAGGAGGAGACGTTGAGGCATTTCCGTATGCCGAGAAGGGAAAAGGAAATCGAGAGAAATGAATTTCAACGTCTTTACAACATCATAAAGTCAATATCGATCCAAACGGTCTGCTGCATGCAGAATTCGAAACAACGATGAAATGCCATAAGCGCGACTTTAAAGCTTTCTATCCCAAGGGAAAACATGAGCTGTACCCCCCCCCGGAGAGTGATGAAATATGTGTATGATTATGTTTCACTGGAAATGCATATATAAATGAGCACCTTATTGAGAGATACGGACAGAACTCACCAAGGGCTTTAACAATCTTACCTTTGTATCAAATTGAATCGAATCAAATCAAACAAAGCCGAGTCGACACCAGCGTGACAACCCAGGACAAACAGTAGATGCACCGATGAGATTACTTACTACTATCTTCTACAGCTGCGAAAAGCGGTACTGCCACTCATGACTACAACAACTGCTAATACCACTACTTCTTCTTCTCCTTCAAGGCTCTACTTCCAACTCGAGCTAGAACCTTATTGCTGCTGCTGCTATTGCTACTGTACAACTACAACCTGAAAGAAGCAGCCGTGCGAAGTGCCGAACAATTTCCGTCTTCTTTTCCTGACGAGAAGACAAGATAAGGGATGCAACATGTACGATGCTACCACTACAGCAACAACAACAACAACAACAACTACTACTACTACTACAACTAGGAAACAACAGAGTTGAGTAGTGTTATCTGCTGATAAGATCGCGGTATCATCCAATGGTAGGAGTAGTAGAACCAGCAAATGACACTTATCGTGCTGCTGCTAACACGTGTGCTCCTACTGGCTGCTGCTGCTGCTGCTGCTACTACTACTACTACTGCTTACGGAGGGATATGGAAGTTTCCTATGAGGAAGCTCCCATCGTCGAGGCCCAAATGTCGTCCTTCATGAGAGCAGAATAGTCAATGATGATGACGATGACGACGACGATGATGATAATGATGATGATAATGATGATGATAATGATGATGATGGACTGGGTTGATGGCAATGGTACCTTACGAAACAGAAGATCGCATCTTTCTTTGGCTGATAATTGGAGTAGTTAGTTATCAGCAAAATATGTGAGGATCTTACCATATCCCCCCTCCTCACCCTCTTCCTCTCTCCCTCTGCTCAATATCATTACTATCGTCACCATCATCATCAACAGCAACAAGAACACAGTACGCATGAGAGAGGGTCTGCTACTGCTGGTACTGCTGTGTTGTTTCACATACATCGTAGACCGGCATTGGCTGCTCTAATGGAGCGCTGTCTGTGCACAGATCCGACCCCACCTTTGACGACACCACACCATACAACAGCAGCAACAACAACAATAAATAGCAAATAATCCCAACAAATCAGTGGTGCCATTGCTATCGACCCATATATCAGACAAAAGGAACCAGAAGGTGCATATTATAGATATACCACACTCTGCGTGTTGTATGTAAAGAAGTCTTGCAAAGAAGTCTTAGTAAATAGTGGGTTCTTTTCCCCTCATTCTATTCTTCTTCTTCTTGTTCTTCTTCTTGTTCTTGTTTAATATGATGGCATGTTGTTGATTGTTGTAACATACAATCGTAAGCCATCGTGGCTCTATTGCTGTGACAGCCTTCATGTATCGTCGACTTGTTTCCACAATCTCGAAGAATGCCACGTACTACACACACACACACACAGAGAGAGAGAGAGAGAGAGAGAGAGAGAGAGAGGATATGCTTATCAGGGGAAGAGTAGCATAGGGATCCTCCCCCCCTCCTCATCCTCCTCCTCCTCCTCCTCGTTCTGCTACTACTACTGCTACTATTCTACGGTATACCACCTGCGGCTGTCGATCAGGAGGAAACAAAGACGAGGAAGGGTGAATGTACGCAACACCGCCTCTCACCAGCTCATAAGCGCCTGGGAATAGCATGGAATTATCATTAGAACCATGCTCATGCTGCTTTCTACTGTGAAGAGGGGATATATACATATATATATATATATACATACATAGTACATATGTATTTTATATATTTATATATGTACATATGAAGGTAGAAGAAATTATATACTGCATAACCACCTCTGCCTCCCTCTCCCCCCTCTTCGTCGCCATCTCCAGGAGCAATTATCTCCCCAAAAGAAGTCTTTCTCGCGACCTGTACCGAAGATGTGTTGATGTGTCTAGTAACGAACGAATAAAATAGTGATGATGTAGATTTGATGTGGATTTGTTTCCATACGGGAGGAGTCTTAACGCATTCATGGAGGGGCCAGAATAAACAGATACCACACATATACACAACAACGAGACGTACCCTATCCATTAGCCCGGCAGTGATGATCTGCCTAAAATATCCAAACCACAAGAGTGATATAGTAATTTCATATGTGTGTGCACATACGCCAACATAAATAAATAAAGGACAGATAGTTAAAAAATACTGCTTTTTCTTCTTCTTCTTCTTTTTCTTCCTTCATCACTATCACCATATTAGCAACAACAACTACCTGAGAATCTTCTCTTGTTTTAAGCTTGGAGGTGGGGGCGGTGGCATCGACAGCTCCTGCAATATGAACATACCACACACACACACACACACAAGTGAAAGCATTAGCACACATGCTCATCACCATGAATGACGCTATCATCCTTCTTCGTGTTCTCGAGGTTGAAAGGACAGGAGAAGGCAATGTATTAAATCCCCAGTACATGCTGCACCGTTTCGCTCTACTACCTTCTTGATAGATGCAATGGTAGTTTGATCGCTTATCTTTTGGTCAGCAAGATTTTCCATGATACGTTCCAGCTGTCGCACCACTGCAACGACCTCTTTCATGCCTAGTGCCACCGTCATCGGAGCAGGGTTGGAGTGTAAATATATATATATATATATATATATATATATATTATCATATTTGGCAGTGGGTTCGGATGTGGAGAAATACTTCGTGTCGTAGGGTGTAGCAATCAATCAATGAGGCCGTTAGATATGTCATTCCATCTCTCTCTCTCTCTCTCTCTCTCTCTGCGCGTGTGTGTGTGTGTGTGTGTGTGTGTGTGTGCATTACTCTTAGGCCTGAGGAAGTTATTCTGTTCAAAGGCCCTTGCTCTTCCTCCTATTGTCTTCTTGCTCTTGTTCTTCTGCTTCGATTTGTTCTTCTTCTCGTCAAACATAGACACACAAATGTATGCACAACTTTCAGAGAAGACAATGAAAATGCGTTTGCCCCCTCCCCCCCACCTCTACCTCCCATTTCCGTTTAAGCTAATACACTTCATATTCTTTCTACCTAAAGAGATAGTACCTTGTTCTTCATTTCCCATAGGTAAGCTGCTACGACTTTCATACGACCGAGAAGGTCAGAACAAGGGTGCTGCCATCGTCTTAATACCAATGCATGCCTGCAGTAACAGTAACGACCGCACAAAGAGAAAGAGAAAGAGAGAGAAAGAGTGAGAGAGAGGGACAAAAAAGAGACACAGATAAATGGTGATGATGCACGCACCTATGCTGCAAACACACACACGCACACGCACACACACACACACACACACACACACACACACATAAGTACACCCACATAAGCACACGTGAACACAATTTTTTGGAAGGGGGGGGGGGGGGGTGGACTATCAGTGACTTGCTCTTGGCTTGATTTCGCTTTCTTTTTTCCTTTTCATCCATCACTTCGCCACCACCTGTGTGTTGGACAGTAGTAGTAGTAGTAGTAGCAAAGAGAGAGAGGGAGGTCACACATATTATTTGACGATGATGCCTACCGCTACCGCTTCTGCTGCTGCTGCTGCTACTACTACTACGCAACATCTGCGTTGAATTAAAAGACTATATGCGTGGGGGATTTTAAGTGTTTTGGTTGCCCATGACGGCAAAGAGGAGGCACACCTTCGGTGTCGTTGGGATCATCAGTGGAGGAGGAGGAAGAAGGGGCGGGCAAAAACAACGACTCTGCGGCAAAGGATGCCACCTTTGATTGACCGACGGGAGGAGAGAGGATGAGGGGGAGAAAGAAGAAGAAGAAGAAGAAGAAGAAGAAGAAGAAAGAAAACAATAAGAGAAACGTACATAAAAAGCAAACACATCTATGCGATAGTATAAAGGTGGAGACGTATTCAAAGTCGCCACTACAGGAGGGATGGGAGGGGGGGGGCATCATCTCAAAATAAGATATGAAGGCACGCATTTGTTAGATAGTGTGTAGGAGGAAAGGAGGGCTGGATAGAGGGAAATCAGTGCGCATTAATGAAACTTAAAAAGAAAAATGATGGAATATTAGCCTGAAAGCATCAAACATGCACGAAGCAATCATCATATGTTTGCGAGTCTCTCTGTAACAAACAGCACCAATAGTAGTTGTATATATACATATACCATAGAGATGACGTATCGTAGACAATGATGCTGGTTTGCAAGCACCTTCATAGGAGAAAAAGGGGCGTTCGTTATGACGATGTTAACGCTATTATTTAGTCGTCTACGTTAGTCATCATCGACTCATCGTCTTTCTTTTTTTTTGAACACCACGCATTGTTGATAATAATCCATCAGCAATGCCTCTCTCTTGTCTTCTCAGCGTGTGTCGTTCTTCATCAGCATCATTTTTCTCCATCGTTATCTCACCAGCATGCGTGCGAAACGAGGAGAAACCGGAAACGAAGCCATTCCTTCCCCTGAAATTTTTAAACATTAATGTATATAAATATTTATATCAATAAAATACATATAATACATATATTTACTTACGTATTTATATTAGCACGGAACTCTCTCTCTCTCTCTCTTTCTCCCTCCCTCTCCCCCTCTCTCCAGCACTCTCATATACACCAAACCACGCTACACTACAGTATACACACTGAACTTCACCGAGAGGTGTTATCTTGCCAGTCGTTCTGTCAACTGCCCCAAGAGCTTCCAACGTCTACGATCACACAACAATGCACACCGCCAACAAACATACTTGAAAACCATTCCGCCTCTTCATCGAGCACACCTCCCTCGTCTCCTCGACAACATAAGGTCACCAAATGTTCAGATTTCCAAACATGTAGCATCGACCCATCCCCCTCCCCCCGCCGAAGGCAGTACCTTCGTCGCAGCGTCGATAGCATCCGGAGAGGGGGGGGTGGGGAATGGAAATCGTGCTATATTTTGGATTCCCATAGCCTGATGCCAACAGGGAGAGAGATGAAGCAGGAGCGAAACGAATGTGAGGAAGGTTTCGAATGTGCTTTTGGTGAGGCGCTCTCGCTAATTTGGCAAAAAAGATCCATTTTGATTACACCATCGGTATCGTCTCCATCATCTTCTCCATCATCTTCATAATTGTTATCTACTTGCATAAGAGAATCCGTACCTTCATAGAAAGGACAGTCGAATCGATCGGTGAGGTCAGGATTTCAGGTGCCTCATGTTCGTCGAAGTAGTCATTAAACACAGCCGAGGAGAACACTCGATAACAGTGCCCTGAGTATTACAGGCAAGCGGAGGGGGGGGGGGGGATGGATATGAATACATATTTATATATACATCTACTGTTTGTATATATATATATATATATATATATATATATATATATAGTAAGGGGGGGGGGGGTTTTTTTTTTTTTTTTTTTTTTCCCCCCCCCCCGAGCGTCCTTTTGAAAAAAAGAGGTGTGGGTGCTAAAAAAAAGGGTGTTTTTTTTGTTGGTGTGTAAAAAAAAAAAAGGAACAAAAGACAGTCCTTGGG
>ADNK01000556.1:0-41789 GCA_000320545.1 Bigelowiella natans CCMP2755 | reverse complement strand
TTCATCAATAAGTAAGTCCCCCCCCACGCGACTAGTTGGTTTAAAGCAGCCCAGTATTTCACCCGCTAGCACGCAGTTGAATTATACTTTATCAGGATCCTCGAGGAAGAGCGAGAAGGAAAAAAAGACGGTTGTGATGATGGTGGTTGTTGTTATCCCCCCCACATTTCAGAATATGGAGAACAAACTCAAGGCTGAACGCTATAGCTGGTGAGTCGTTATCGTGTGTGCGTGCGCTGTTGTTATTGTGTGTGTGTGGTGGTGGTGGTGTGTGTGTGTGTGTGAGGGGGGGGGGGAGAGAGAGAGAGAGAGAGAGAGAGAGAGAGTTTCTAAAATATCATGCTCCACATATCGATTTAGTATGGCGCGGAAAAGTACCAGAAGGAGAGCTAGAGGTGGTGGCGGAATGTGCACATCAGATCACCGACGATACCGAAGAAGAAGATGACGACGGCTTATCAGGCTTGAAGGGGTGATTGAAGCAACTAACGTGATGGAACAAGCACCATCATATGCTTGCTGCTTTACGAGACTCAACTCGTACTAGTTGGGACTGCTGAGCGTTCAAATGTGTTAATTTTCTTTATTGTTAATCTCTCCTCTCACTTCCTCCCCCCCTCTCTCTCTGTGTGTGCGTGTGTGCGCGCGCACGCGTGTTTCTGTGTGTGCTATAAAGGGGCCAAACGTTGCAATACATCGATGAAGAAGGTGCATACCATAAAATACCATTCTACTCTGAGAACAAGAGGGACGATATTCTTACTACTGCTACTACTACTACTACTACTACTACTTCTACGACTACAGTTTCACATCATCATCATCATCATCATCAATTTTGCTGCAGGAATACGACAATCAGTAACGGGGAAGGAGCTGCTCAGGTGTTTGCTGCACAAACAATTTACATCGAAAATTAGCTCTTGCTCAGCTCTCGATTTCCCAAACGGAAAAACACCGTTCTCAAAACGATGCTGGTCATCACATCACATCACGTGTTTTCGCAGCGAGATGGACATCGAGGGCTCTCGAGCAGGAAATACTCTGTATGCCGATGGTAAGTAATACCCCGCTGCGACTGAGAAGCAGACGAAACTCATTGGTTGCTGTATCGTCGTCATCTTCTCCTCCTCTCTTCCCCTGTGCAGAAGCGAGCGGCGCGTCCACAGATGACCTATCGAAGAAAGATATGATCCAGCCACTAAAGCCCACCAAAGTCAAAAGAGAACAGGAATCGCATTCAATGCATGGAAGATACACGCTTATACTTACAAGCAAGCACGCACACTCACACGCACACGCACACTCCCACGTCAATATATCTCAGTATGTATTCACCCGTACCATAACACGTATAATGCAGAAAAGTTTTGAGCAGCTCCGATATCCAGGGGGGAGGGGGAGGGGGAGGGGACTCTATGGAACTCCTCGTAGCAATCTCCACATGAGAGATCCGTACGAGCACGTCGGCTTTTTCGATGACGCGCCTCTTCCAAACATCACAATTGGGGAGTATTTCAACTTGACGGTCATCATTGTGTGTTGCCGCTGCTGCTGCTGCTGCTGCTGCTGCTGCTGCTGCTAATGTTGATGATGATATGACACGATGGTCATGATGATGGAAAAAGAAGAAGAGAAGATGCAATAGTATAAAGCCGGTGTACAACGAGAAGGCAGCAGCCATCTTATACCTTCACATGTGCATCGACATCCGTGATCTATAGACATAACTCATCTCCATCATCTATCATCCTCATCACCATCACCATCATTGTCATCTACATTCATCTGAAAGAAAGCCTGGCAATTAGGGAGCCGGCATTTCTGTTTACCCATCGGAAAACGCTGCTACTGCTGCTGCTGATGTGGGTATTGACATGAAGAAATTCAGGAAAGTGCGCAAAAAGGTACCCAATCGCCGATTGGAAAAGGAGAGGGAAGAAAGAAAATAGAGTAGAAGGGATTTTTCAGATATTATATGAATTTCAATATATATATATATATATATATATATATATACATGGACGGCGGCCGTTTGTTTACCACGCGTTTATATACACACAGGCCCGACAGATACTTCTCCAAGTTGGAAGTTCTGAGGAATTTTGGAGCGATGAAGAAGAAGGTTTTTTCTATTGTTGCAGCCTAACAGCCCCCCTCTCTGATGGCGAAACACTATTCTCATTGTAGTAAATCGTTGAGGAAGATCATGATTGTACATGGGAAAGTGTAATAATAATAATAATAATTATGATGATGATATTAGGAGGAGGAGGAGACTCCTTGGATGAGCTACCTGCCGAGGCATTTAAGAACCAGTAAGAAAACGAATGCTCCAAAGAGTATCATTCTTCATATCGATGGGGGGGGAGGAGGAGGGGGGGAGGACATTCGTATTCGATCATATTCCTTTCTGGGACGTGTTCAGTGGGGGGGAAGGGGGGGGAGGGCCAACATCGAGGCTAAAGATACGTGAAGATGAGCGTTGATAATAGAAATATTGTTATTCGCGTTTTCGAGCTGCCTCCGCTAAGACACTACCCCTCTCCTCCTCTCCTGTTTCACTGCGGTAATATCGTCAGTGATGGCAAGGTAAGGGGGGTGTCATCTTCTGGTTCCATCGGCTCTGGTTCGACTGATGGTGACGACTACGATGTTCTCGGTGGGAGGAAGAGGAGTAAGAAGCGTGGGCAAATTATTGATTATTCGCCGGTAAGAAGCGCGCAAGCACTCCTCCTTTCTGGCACTAGAAATGGCTCAGAAGTGGACCTTCTAGCACACAAGGCGAGCCTTTATTTCTGATGCTCATCTTGATCTAAAAATAATCAGGTTCTGGATGAAGGCGCGGAAGGGCTTCAACAAAGAATGCGGCCACTTGAAGTAATAACTACAAGTGTGGAGCATTCGTGCAGTTGGAGTGAATGCAATCGTTGAACTTTCTTCACACCGAGTCCGCATGCACAGATATTTGTACGCATGTCTGCACACACGGTGTTCTTTCATCAAGAAGTAGATTAATAATGCATTTTGTGCGACTTCTTTGCCACAATCACCAGCGTATGTCACCAGAGCCCGCGCCACGATATCACAGATCCAAGCGACTGTTTAGCGCCAACCATGAGGTAGTAGTAGTAGTAGTAGTAGTAGTAGTATACGGTTATATTTACACTTTCCTCCGAAAAAAAACCGTTCGTGATGTGTACTTCTGGTTGTTGACGCTCTATTCACCGACATGCACACACACACACACACACACACACACACACACATGGAATTCTGGTCTCGATGCGATAGGATGGCTCCTCCTCGTCGTCACCAGCATCATCAACGAAGCAGCGTCAAAGGAAGAATGGCGGAGAAAACGATGATGATGATGATGATGATGGTGGTGGTGGTGGTGGTGGTGGTGGAATGGAGAATGATCGATATGGAGATACCTACTCGGATGGATACGTAATAGCACAACGCTTCTTACCCCCCGCCCCCCTTCTCTCTCTCTTTTTCTCTCGTTTTTGTGTCTCCCGTCTTTCTATCTTCCCCACTTCTTGTTGCCTCCTTTCGCACTTGGATACGATGGGTATTGGGGAAGGGTGGAGAAGTGAGGGGAGACACGCACAAAAGAGAAGCGGTTATAATACAAGTAGCGAAGAAGAATAGAATAGGGTACTACATATTCAACCAGATCGATCACACACTAATACTGCTACTTCTCCAAAAAATGCGTGTGTATACTTCATTGCAGCAACCCGGAGACAGAGAGATTGACCCTAATGAAGAATGGCTTCAAGAAAAGATAGAAAAGGCACAAAGACAGCTCAAGATCAACGCGGGAGAGATTCCAAGCTCTTCCGAGGAGGAGAGAGTAACGATAACATCGCGAAGACTTTTACACCGAACTATGAATCCCACTTAAATAAAATGTATTATCGATACCAATAATCCTGCCGTGTTCTTCTACACAGCTTCGATTCCAAGAAAAGACCGAAGGAGCGGAGAAAATGGGGTCAGTTGATCATGCCATGCTAATCTACTCATACAAATCGTTTCTAGTACCATCTCAATAACATTCTCGTTATCGCTGTCGCCATCTTCGTCCCCCCCTCCTGCAGAAATATCTACGTTAGAGAGACGGATGTAAAGATCGAAGACAAGGTGGTGGTGGTGGTGGAAAAGTTAATACGGCAAATGCTGAATGTGGCACTCTCATGATGTCGTTTATCTATCGATCGCTGTTTCCCCCCTCCAGATCGAAGTTCAACCAAGTGCAATTGATTACGAAGAGGCACGAACCAGAGGCTTGGAGGAGGCTGGTGAGTGAGCTTTTTTCCATCGTAGTTGTAGTGTATCGTATTTCTCGTCCTCCTCCTCCTCCTCATCCTCATCCTCATCTTCATCCTTTTCACACCTTGAGATAATAACCTTAGATGAGCCTATTTTGGCTGGACAAAGACTAAAGCTTCACTCGCAGAGCTATGATGATGACGATGGAGACGGCGAACACCAAGATCTGTAAGCTCTACCCTACTCCATCAGTGTTCGTTAGACTATTGTCTTCATAAGCAGTTAACGCATGTCGAGGATGCTCACTTCCCCCCTCCCCCCCTCTCTTTCTCTCTCTCAATCCTCTGCTCCATAAAAATGTATGGAAGATATATATATATATATATATATATATATATATATATTGTGTGTGCGTGTGTGTGTGTGTGTGTAGTATATCTGTTGCTAACTATGTCTCTTCCCTTACGTCTTACGGTCCATGATGCCCACCACCGATCACTGGAGATGATTGACCTAACTAGAGCCAATCATAAACAGTCGAATCATAGTCACCCTTGTTGCTTATCCCCGTTGTTGTCATCGCGCTTCGCTAATAATAGAGGGGGAGTCGAAGACGTGGAAGCACGACTGAAAAGTTTGATGGAGAATGATGGATCGAAAGTCAGAAAGAGAGAGATTATACAAAAATAATGCCCACACATACATGGATAAGATCGGAATGGGTGACGCCGTTTTGATACTGGCTAGGTTGGTAGTCTCAGCAACATTTTATACATTACTAATAATTACAGGTCGTCGGAAAAAAGGAGGCGGAAAATCCTAACAGAGAAACTATGGAACAGAAACTGCAAGATATGCCTGAGGAAGGGAAAGGTCCTTCCTGTTTCGCAAAGCTTTTTATCAATAAAGTGTTCTAAACTCGTTTATCTTGAAGGGAGCTCTGCATAAAACACACACACACACACACACACACACACACTCACGCAAGCACACACACAAATATAATGCAAGTGTGTGTTTGTATATACATGGGAAACCGTAGAGATTGCATTTCTTACTACTATGCGTCTCATCATTGTCATTAGTTACTGAGGTTAACTTGGACGACAAGAACGCTCAACATCAGGAGAATAGATTTGAAGAAGGTGGTAATGTACTTGCAGTGGTTTTAGTGTTGAGTAAGAGGTTGGGTTCAGAGATTTACATGGATTCGATTCACGCTTGATGTGTGGCAATGGAAGGTGCCAAGGGTAGATGTGTGTCTTTCTGCTCCTGCATCAGTGCATTTTCATCCTTGCTGAGCACCATGACATTCGACAGATCACAATGGTGGAGAGGAAGAATATCTTCGAGGGATGATTGGTGAATGATCGACAACCTCCAGAGGAACGTGGCCGCACACAGCATTGACAGCCTTCATGCGTGTGCATCTGAGAGTCATGCATTTGCCAAACAGCGCATGTTCACAGCTAGACATGCGGTCCGTTTTTTGTGGCGCATTTTGATGATTGAAAAGATCTGAAAGGTCATCACTGCTGATGCGGAATGTCTGCGCTGCGATGTGCGCTAGTGCTCAGCCTGAGCAGCGCTGTTCTAATTGGGCAGATGCAACCAGACAAGTGCACGTGCAATGTCAATTTCTCTGTTCCCGAGACAACCGCTGTTCAGACCACGCTAGCACGCCTGCAGCAAGCGTCGCTCATTTTCTCTCCTCACGCAGTGACCAAACACACGCCACAGCAATATAATATGTATAATATATACATAATATATTGCATGTCTATCATCACCCCAGCACAGCTAGACAGCCGGCCTGTGTCAGCAATTGTGCAGGTGTGCATGTGACCCCACAGGACCCATCGCAGCGCACCGTGCTAGCGTGTCAATGTCAAAAAAACGTCGACCACTGCATGCTGTGGATTGGCATCACTAGACAAGGCGAATTTGCACGTGCAGCATGATCAACGATAATTGCAAACGCGAGGCTTTTTGTCTGCTCTGTGCACAAAAAGCACGAAAGCCACGGGCAAAAAGTTTGCGAGGTCCAATTTTGCAACATTGCAAGCACCAGAGCAGTGAAGGTGTTGCAATGACACGCGTGTCCCTCGTCGGTCGCAAGGAACGAAGCACTGCGCAGAAAGACCAAAGGCATGCACGTGCCAGCGTGAGCGACGAGAGTGAGACCAGGGAACGTGCACCAAGGGCTCAGTGGAGCAGGTGGACAAACAAAGTCATCCCAACGGTGCAAATGATTTGTTGCACCATTGGAATCATTTTATTCACTCATTCATTCTGGGGGAAATGAATGAAATCGACAAGACCACCACCTAGTCATGGGAAAAGAAAGAAACTTGACTAGATCTGCGTCTCCAAAATGGGGGAATCGGGAGTCAGGTTCGTGGAGCGGTATGAGACTTATGATTCAGCCGATTAACTGTTGTCGCGATATGCTTTTTGAGGACATCTGACATCTTGCATTCCAGGAGTGGAATCCAGAGGGAGGAAGTGTCAAAATGAACGAATTTTTCGACCAAAAAGTTATGCGACAATATTAATGTGTTGTCTCTTAAAGGAAAAACTTGGTTCTGTGACTGCCTCACGAATTTCTACTTTCTGGCAATTGGCTGGAAAAGAACTGAAGTTGCGCACAACCGTAGCAATTGAGATTGATTCTGGTCATCGCTCTCATTGTGACGTTTGATTTCAATCATAATGTATTTAAATTTTATTGTCGTAGTAGAATAATCTAGGCTCTTTATCATTTTGTTGGTTTCCAAGTTTGATGGCCAATATCCAAACTTTGTATCTAGTGAATATGTTCCTCACAAGGTCTCCCCCCTTCCTTTTATCATTACACGATGCGTGGTAGACATTTGGGATGGGGAACTACAAAATTGTTATTGTGTTTTTAATGCTTACGCATGTTGGACTCGCTTCATAATTTCTAGATATCTTCATCATTTAGCGAAGGCCGAAAGGAAGAAAATTGATTGGTTGATGCTTTGTATCTCACAGGTCGGAATACGATAGTGGAGTTAATACATTTTCGCCGCAAGGAAGATTGTTCCAAGTAGAGTATGCTCAAGGAGCCATCAAGGTATTGAAAAAGCGGCAGATCTTTGAAGCTCTGAAGCTCTGAAGCACCAATGAAACTAAGATTCTAACTCGTTTTTATTTTGGCGACTCTCTTCAGCTTGGGACGACGGCTATCGGGATTCAAACCTCGGAAGGTGTTGTGCTGGCAGTAGAAAAACGCCTTGAGTCGAAACTTCTGGAGCCCACGAGTGTAAAGAAAATCATGAAACTGGACGGACGTAATAACTGCTTACGAAGATTGAGGGTTTAGGATTAGGGGACAGGAGTCAGCTAAAATAAAATTGATTCTTAATGAGGAAAAACTGAGCTCACCTATGGCTATTTATTCAAATTATCTAAAGATATTGGCTGTGCTATGAGTGGAATTGTGGCTGATGCGCGTACATTAGTGGACCATGCTCGGGTCGAGACACAGGTCTGCCACTAATAAATAGCATTCTAAATGGAGTTCATATAAGAGACCACTATTTATCAAATATACCTTTAAGCATTTGTATCATTACACCGTATGCATTGTGATTGTGCATATATGTATGCATATGTGTACATTCTTACAAATTTTACTGTTGGGGTATTTTCAATTGTACCGTAGGGGATACAATTTGAATATTAGACCATCTTATTTGACTGTCCAAACTATTTGTTTGGTTTGGTAATCAGAATTTTTGGTTCTCTTACGATGAGAAAATCCCAGTGCGATCCTGTGTTCAATCAATATGTGACCTAGCGCTCGATTTCGGAGGCGGCCAGATGGTATGTACGCGAAGAAATCTTGAAAAAATATTACCAAACGGAAAAAAAGAAATATTATGTTGCGTCATGGTTCGTGCACTCGCCAAACCTGTTTAGATGGTGCCAAGAATTGTACATCAAAATATCTAATAAAAAGATTTCTTCCACCAGGCAAGACCTTTTGGTGTAGCGCTTCTCGTCGTTGGAGTAGATGAGAAAGGCCCAGCTCTTTACCACACAGACCCTTCAGGTCTTTTCACCAAATTTTCTGCGAAGGCAATCGGAGCAGGGTCCGAGGGCGCTCAGACTTCCCTCAAAGATCACTACAATAAGGTTACCGTCACACGGAATATGCAGCTTGCTTGGGCATTCCCAAAAACAAATGAATAACAAATATGTTTTTATTAGTCAATGACGTTGGCTGAGGCTAAGAAGCTAGCTTTACAAATTTTAAAGCAAGTGATGGAGGAGAAAATCAACGACACGAATGTTGAGATGGCCGAGATCACCACCGCAAACCAGAAATTTCGCGTGTGCTCAAAGAAGGAAGTCAATGATATACTCGTTGCAATGCCTGCATCAGCGTTTTAAATGTTACAGTTAATATCCACTCGAATTCCATAGTTGGTGGTACATTTCGCAGGTAGTGACACTTATCAGTTAATGTCTAGATGTTTCATTAGTCCGGTGTGTGTACGTGACAGTAACACAGTACTAGCCTCGGTCGTACGTCACGAGCGCATTGGTCCAAGTGCGATATACGCTTGCGCCACGACACGCCGCCCTCACCGCGCCACCTTGAAGTCGATGTGCTACAGTTGTAGTGCTACATACAACATCATGAGCTGCAAAAATGTAACAAGTAGGTGACTAGCTGGAAACAGCTAGCCTCTACGAGCTCGATCCTGTCATTGTGTGCACATCTAGCTGGCACACAATGGTAGACACGATGCATGCGTCGTGCACGCATGCTAGCATGCAGACATGCGAGACGGATCGGACACCACAGACACAGTGCTGCACTGTGGCACACGTGATGTGCATGTCACATTGCACGTGTGTGGATTGATCGCAACGATCATTTCCAGATTTCAACAAATCGACCGGGCAAAACCGCCGACGAGCATGGTGCGGACCAAAACCCGGGGAGTGAAACCCCCTTGGTCCGTGGGACCTGTGCCCCGTTCCGTTCCCTTGCTGCGACATCAGAGCACCAGCTGCGTCGGGATGCATGCAAACCCAGGAACCCAGCTTGGGTGATGAGCAAACACAACAACACGTGGATCTTTTGCCGACAGACTAGCAGACCAAACACAAAATGCGAAAAAAAAAAAAAATGCTGCTACTCACCTGCATCGCCTGCAGGCGAATTTCCTGATTTCGTACGAACTTGGACCCAAAGAAAATGGCCAGAAATGTCAGATTCATTCGCACTTCTGATTGAGAGAAACACATTTCAAAAAAAATTCAAAAATTCAAAAAAAGTTCAAAACGTTTAAATCCTGGTTGTTCACCACGATGCACCCCCTCGTCCTACTCATTGCCGTCGCGTCGTTTCCCGGGAGATCTGGGTATATGGGGCTTCTGATGCCATCGCATCTAACAAGGCTGTTGTTAGAGGGTCTGTTGTGCGATCGAATTCGACACTCAAGGGCAGATCGGTGATGTGCATGTGTGTGTGTGTGTGTGTGTGCATGTGTGTGTAGGGGCATTGTTCTAGGCACACATAAATGTATGAACTCCGATGCATCATTGAAACTGACGAAGATTTTCGCATGTTGTTCTGCATCATGTTCACCAGGTAATGAATCTTGGTTTCGATCTTGGAACGCTAGACCCGCTAGATGGTCAATTTCTAGAGTGTCTTGACTGTTACTCAAATGAAGAAGCAGAAATTTGTGTGGAAAAGGACATGTAAGTTAATATGTGTTGGGTGTGTGCGCATGCGTGTGTCAAATTTCAGCTGTCAACAAAACAATTCCTATTTGATGAAATGCATCAAATCGAGTTTGTTTTTGTTGGTCCTGTTCTGAAGTACGTGTGTGTGTGTGTGTGTGTGTGTGTGTGTGCGTGTTTGCACTTGTGCACAGTGAGGATGCACTTGGCCAGTATGCTCTTATGTCTTCAAAAACGAAGGCTATATATAGGGATGGAAAAGATCCTCTTGAATGTGCGGTGAGACACAACCTGTTCGCCAAAAGCACTCACATTTCGCCAAGTTAGTACATAAACGTAGACAACGCTGAATATAGACAAGATTATCAGGCTGATATGACAAGAATTATGCCTAAACTCAGCCCTAACTCCAAAACTAACCGCGACCCTAATCCTAATAAATGACACACACACACACACACACACACATATGTACATATACATATATATATATATATATATATATATATATATGCATATGTATATATTAGTTATTCTTGTACTGTTACGAGCATCTTTACTTGGGCTCTGTCTACTTGGTGGACACAAAAGCTGCAGCTGAGCAAAGGGCATCAAGTGGTGGTGTAACGGCAACACCTACGGTAATAGCAATTATACAACCAGTTACACGTTACTGAAAAACATCACATGATACACGCTCTAACATGGGAAAGACATCACATAACACACAACCTCGACGTCAATAAGATATCAGACATTTTACGCTCCAACGTCTACAAGACATCACATACCACGCACTGCACCGATAACCAGACATCACGCATCATAGATTACAAGCATTGCACGTCGAATTACATCGTCTGAGTCGTTTTTTTGGTTAAATTTTAAATCACAATGTGATGATTGAAAACCAATTTATTTTTCTTAAAGAACGAGAGCTCTACAAGCATTTCGGCTCCGAATCTAGGCACTCATTTCGGACGGTAAGTACACTTCCACGTGAAGCGTGTCCCCGTAACCGCAAAAAATTAAAAAATGTCATTTTCTTGTCGCGCACACGTGTGTGCATGTGCATGCGTGTGAGGACAGTTGTGACAAAATGGCATGGATGAACGGAGCGAAATCCCACATCGGGATTGTGAAGGATCACAAGTTTCAAAATTGGCAAAGAAAACTTGACGTGGACCCCACAACCGCAACCCTCACCCTTGACACCGATGAGATTGAACACATTTTTGGCAAAGGGAAACACCACTGAAGAAACTTTCGAAGAGCACCACAAACCTTGACTGGTCATGCGACATGCGCATCAATGTTTTTGATGCGCATGCAACAAATTGGTTTCACAAACATTTCAAGCACACAGAAAACGTGCTCACGCAAATTCGAACCCTGAACCTTTGATTGCCCCAAACCTGAACATTTGCCTTGCAAAAGATGACACAAACCATCTCAGGAACAAGCATGTTGGGCAAAGCTTCATTCAGTTTGCACACAAGAAGGTGAAAGAAAAGGTGTTCATTCGATTTCATCACATTCACCGATGTTGAAATCTGAGTGTTGAAAAAAATGGAAATGATGCACACACATGCACGTGTGCACGTGTGCATTGACATGGAGAGTGCACAAAGTGCAAAAAGTGTGAAACAAAAAGTGCAAAAAGCAAAAATGTTTCACAAAGTTTTTTGACAAATGGTGAAAGTGTTCATGCAATGAGTGAGGGGCAGTTTGAGGGCTGGGATGACAAAAGAGAAAAGTGGTTGAAGACAGCGTGGATCAGTGGCACTGCCTCTCGCGCCCCCATCCCGGACCCCAACCAGAGATCCAGGTGAGGCTTGACGCACCTGTGTTCAATTGATGGGAGTTGGAAAAATTCAAGTTTGATTTGATGCACGTGGATGAATTGGAAAAAATGCAAAAAGTCTTTTGTGTGTTTTTTGCCAACAAGTGATTCACCGAATTTGCATCCACACTTCCCATGCGTCATGGCGAGTGTGAAAAAAGGAGTGCAAATTCGGTGATCGTCACTTGGAGTTTGTCACATTGTGACATTGTCTTCATGATTTGTTTGGCAAAAAATGCAAAAAGTCATTTGCACACTTTTTGCCAACAAACAATTCACCGAATTTGCGTCCTTGTTTCCCATGCGTCATGGCGAATGGGAAAAAAAGGGATGCAAATTCGGTGATCGTCGTTTGGAGTTTGTCACGTTGTGATGTCATTTTCATGACTTGTTTGGTGAAAAATGCAAAAAGTCTTTTTGTACATTTTTTTGGGCAAAAAGTGTGAAAAGTCTTTCACGTGTTTTTGCCAAACAAATCACAGAAAGTCTTTTGCACATTTTTGCCAAACAAATCACTTTTTTCACCCAAAAAAGTGTGCACAAAACACAATTTGAATTTTTCCAACTCCCATCAATTGAACACAGGTGCGTCAAGCCTCACCTGGATCTCTGGTTGGGTCTGGGATGGGGGCGCGAGAGGCAGTGCCACTGATCTGCGCTGTCTTCAACCATTTTTCTCTTTTGTCATCCCAGCCCTCAAACCACCCCTCACTTGTTGCATGAGTGTTTTTGCCATTTGTCAAAAAACTTTGCCAAACACTTTCACTTTTTGCACTTTTTGTTTCACATTTTTCACACTTTGTCCTGCCTCCATCAACACGCACATGCAACATCACAAAGTGTCAAACATTCAAAAGTGTCGTTTTCATCTTCAGCAACCTGACACCAACACTGAGTTCCATCCATGATGCACACTTTGGTGCAATTGAACCTTGAAACTCAAGAATGGCATTCTGACAGTCACGTGCGATGCATGATCAGAAATCAGTCGAAGACCCATGCTCAATTCGAACAACTGTCCATGTGGATCATTCATTTTTTTGAGTCATCATCAGACAATTGTCGTCGTTGTCCTTCATCAGCATCATCATCACTGTCGTCATCCATTGCAGTCATCACTCTCATCATCATTGTTGTCACCCACAAGCACCACTCCAAATGCAACCGACAAGATGACAAGGAAGCTTGCTGAACGACACAACAAAACAGGAAAAACGCAAAAAATGACACATCAGTGACACGGCACAGCACAAAACACACCATCACGAAAAACAACAAGTGTTCATGCACACACACACACACACACACAAAAGGTGAGAGGCGACTGTGGCAAGACTGAGAAATCGGCGAACTTGTGGACAGTCTCAACGGGACTGTCAAGTTCACCAGAAATCATTGAGAAGCCACCATGGGGCAAAATTGATGCCCCAATGTTCGAGGTTGTTCAAGAATTGCTCACACACACACACACACACACACACACACTTTGAATTATGCGAGCGCATGCACATTGTGTGTTCCTGTGCGCTTTTGCACGTGCATCATCTCAACCATTGCAAGTGTCGCAAATTTCCTGAACTTGGCTGACGTGACGACATTGTTGGCATTGCACAGCGCACAGATTCGATCATCCTCCAACACTGCAACTTGAAGAAAGTCGTCACCCCAGAACAGGTGCGTTGTGTGTGTGTGTGTGTGTGTGTGTGTGTGTGTGTGCATGTGTGGTTTTTGTGTGTGGTGTTGACACCTCATCTCCACTGTGCAATTGGAAAACTGCGGCTGTGCAAAGAAACAAAGATGCATTTGCAAACATCTGCAATCATTTGGAGGCACATCACAGCGAAATTGCAGCTCCAAGGGAAGCCCTTCCTCCTGTGCAATGCAAGTGCAAGCATGCATCAGTTGCATCATAATCATCATCGCACTGCCAAGGTGTGTGCGTGCGTGTGTGGATCTAGGTGTGCGTGTGTGTGTGTGCATGTGTTTGCTCACGGAAATGGTTGAATGTGTGCATGCACAATGAAATGCCAACCATTGCACATTTGTTTGTCACGGTTTGTGTGTTTGGGTTTGCATTTTCATTTTTCATCTGTCCGTGGTGATGCATGGGAGTTTCATTTGGTGAGACGCTCTGTGGTTGCTTTTCACGCCCAGAAATGCTAGAGGCAGAGAGTGCTGGAGAAATGCTTTCAGGATGGAAGGCAAGCGGACAGCCAGAGGGAAATTCGTGGGCTTTCAGTGTTCCTGACTGCAATGCATTGCATTGAGCTAGTTGGGGAACATGCTAGCATTGCCCACGTGTCTAGGTGCAATCAAGCAACCACCAAAGCGCAGTGGGTCCTTTTCGCTTCATGTTTGACAGGCACGGCATTGCAATGTCATCAATGGTTGTCGAGAGCCCCTGCATGTTTTCCATGCTTGGGAGTAGCGTCGTGACGTCGTCTGCAGTTGGTTGCACCACATTTGACAATGGACATGATGCAATGTTGTTTGTTTGTCCATTGTCCTGCCCTAGCACATGCATCGCAAAAGGCCTGCACTAGTGCAATGCAGTTTGGCAATGACATGTGCAAGTTTGTGCATTCCAAATGTAGGCATTGTCGTTGGCACAGCATGGCTGCATGGAATTGCACTCGCGCTGCCACATCGTTCTGCACTGTGCACACAGCGGATGCAACAGCTGGCTAGTTAGATTGGGTGATGATTGTCTCTTCATTCGTCATTTGCAGTGGCATTCTAGCCAATGTTTGAGCATGGATCGAAATGAAATTTTCAAGACAGCATGGAGAATGACAAAACGAAGCTTGATGATGCAGCAAATGCATGACATGTGCACAAGTGTGAACACACAACGAACGTGCACATCAGGTCATGGTCATTGCGTGATGCACTGGCAGGAAAACCTGCAGCCCATTTTCCTGTGTTGGCATTTGGACGACTCTGATGATGTTGGCTCCCTGGACTCCTCCAAGCTGCCAGCTGTGCAACACGCAACACACAAACACACCCATGAGGAGAGTTGGGTCGGGGGATCAATGACGATCCGCAGGAATGCACACTCTTTTCATTTGCTTTGTTTCACAATTGATCCAATGGCAGCACATGGATGAATGAGAACAGACCCTGTGCCAACTGACAAATCCTCCTCCTTCGCGAGTTTCTTCTTTGCCGCGACATCACGCGCAAGTTCGATCACCTGGCAGAAATCAGGAGAGCTGTGATGGGCAGAACGTTCCTGGACTTGTCCGAGAGCGTTGCTAGTCCGAGGAAGGACGCAAGAACTTTCCAAGAACGCGGGAGCTTTCCACGCGCACATGCGACGCAGTCACATAGCCATCAAAGGCCACAGAGCGCACCGAGTCAAAAGCACACATGTTCCCTTTGGGACATGTGCAGGTAAAAATGCACACAAATGGAGCATGTGCTGCAAAGAACATGTGTACTAAACTACACATGTTCGTACGTGCGTACGCTGCACAGCCATCAAAGGCCATGGACAGTGTGTCGTCGCCGTGAGACGTCTCAGGATAATCAGGACGCTGCGTGTCGTGAGTCGCGCACACAATGGACTGGTGGACATTGCTCTGCCTGTCCAGCTGTGGCGTGCAAACTGAGCGCCACATCAGTCATGGCATGATGCGAATGAAAGCGTGCATGCGCTACCTGCCTAGCTAGCTAGTGCGGCCGCATAGCTACGCCATGACTGCTCGATCATGAGCAACAAGTTCGCAATGTTCACTTGCCGCAAATCGCCCGTCACGACAGGCTAGCAGGGTGTTGCAGTCGAGCAGTGTTCTGCACACTGTGGAATGCATTTCTAGATTTGCTCAGCAAACCAACTTTAACTGATTCAGTGTGCAACATAGACACGTGCAATGCTGGTGTGTGCCATGCATGCTAGCTACTGCATTGCACAGTTACATGAGGATGACCATTGAACAAATTTAATTTGATATGTTACATCCGTCTTACATGCAAGCGCACGCTGCCCGATCGAGGCAATACGGATAGCTATGCAATGCATACAATCATCGATAATCGAATGCGAAGATATTTTCACTGTACAATTTATTTACATGGGATACAACACGTAATTGTGCTATAATCATTTTATTTCTTGATGGGGAGCGACAGCCTGGGGTAATCAGAACGTTGTGGTTTTGTTCAGCAACGACGGTAATTCCGCTGCTCTCTAGCTCTAGCTATGTACGCAGGAACGATGTACGACCAGCTTATCGATTTTCTGAACATCTTATCCTTCGATCTTAACAGATACTTTGGTTCATCTGTGTGATATATTTGAAACACTTGATGTTCTGGTTCGATGAAAATTTTACTTCACCTTCACAGATTGAAATTGTTTAACTAGCCTTGAATGGGCCAAGTTGGTTCCTGAACCCCGTGTTCGCGCAGCCTTAGAGCAATTTTCTGGATTCTTCATCGAGTCACTTTTTGGTACTGGACGCTGTGGTTTCTTCATTTCAAGTCCTTTACAATTATGATCCTCTGCATGTCGATGTTTTATGCAGAAATTCATATTGCACCGTTTACAGACTATAGGATCGAATTCCCTTCTCTTACATTTTTTCCCGTTAGGTTTACAGAAATTGCATCTATGTGGTTTTGTGACCGTAAATTTTTTACATTCGCCTCTCCCATAATGATCCACAAGCAACTGTGCAATGGTTTTATCGCCGTCTGCTTGTATAGACTTGTTGCAGTCTTTGCAAATCGCCTTCACTGGTGGCCTTGGAGGGGTGTAATGTTTGCACTGATGATCTTGGGGTTTTCTATGACCCAGACAAAAGGATTGTTTGCAATGAGAACAGCGAAAGGGCAGGAAATCAAGCTGCCTGCAGTCCTTCAAGGAACAGTGTTTGCCTACGTGGGAGAGCTCCATTGTTTTGAGTTATGGTAATCCAGGTAATCCATGCCAATCAGCAGAGGGTTTAATGAAGGAAGTAGTGATAGTCTTCATGTCGTAATGGAAAAATACCATGCGTTTTTGAATTTCTTGGGTTCCGCATTCCATCTGCTAACCGAAACCATGTGCACGAAGCTTCCAAGAAAGCCGCATTCTCGATGCTTCCCGAACAGTCAATAATAGTTTACACATTCTCATTCGAAATCGACTGTGCGACATGGATATCTGATTGTCGGATGATTTTTCTGGTGAGTTCCGTTTGGGTCCCGTGGGATCCGTGTCTGGATTCCGTGTACCGCGGCGAAGGTTCCCGAGTTTTCGCCCCGGGCAGAGGGGTCGGTCGCGTGGTGAAAGCTACAAAGAACAGGTGCCTCTCAGAACTGTTCTGACTCTCTTCCCGGCATCTTCTGAGTTACCACCTCTGATCACGTGGCTCCCATCCGCGACTGCACTGACGGCTGGTGCATGAACCAAGTTGAGGGTGTTCTGAGAAAGGCTGTGGCCGTGGCCTCGGGACAATGTATGTAGTGTACGACATGCAGCAGCAGCAGCAAGCAGCACCAACACATCTAACACATTAAATGAATTGATCTCTAACCCATCAGTACAGGAAGATGATCGGACTAGAGAGCAAGCAGCACGATATTGTCAACAAGTCCAGGACAGCGAGAAGGGGTCTGTATAATGCAACAGAGCAATATACACTCGAACCCTTGTCGAAACATTGTACATATGCATATTTCTAAGGAAATGGCTACACAATCATCTTGATTTATTTAGTATGCTCACACAATGCTTGCACAATGAATATGTCGTCTTGAAGTTGTGCAACAACGCAACTTGATTGTGCCTCACTCGTGGATTCGAACTCCATTTTCTACATCACCACACTCTTCCCCTCCTTCGAGTGCTGTAACAACACCAAAATGCGCTTAACAACCGGCAATATTTTAGGTGGAAAATCTGCGCAACGATACTTGCAAACTTTCTGAAGGGGGGGAATAAGCACGATACTGCCCAGTTGATCCTATTCTGCCTCAATGCCATCCTACAAACAATCCGGAAGTACGTAGTATTCAATGTTTCAATCTTCATGAAATATTCTCCATATTCACCACCTTTATTCCTGGTATGGACATATCCAACATTAACAGGCGATACGGGTCAATCACTAATGCAGAGAAGCGGTAGGTTAAGATTCAGGCGCTAATGCAGTATTTTGATGTGGTATAATCTATCCTATGTAGGGATGATGTTTTTGTTGCTAAGCTACTGCATCCATGCTAATACATGTCTTCTCCATAGAAATCTCCGGAATTTGGTAATGGCGGTCGTCAATGAGTTCTCTGGCCCGAAAACAGCGGCAAAATATCCTCCATTCCTAAAGAATAAGATCGCAGTAGTGATAGTAGGCCTGCTCCGGCATGACTACCCAGTGCGTTGGCCCAATTTCTTTCATGGGATTCTCAAGTCTATCAGGAACGACGACGGAGTGGCCTCCTCCTCCTCATCATCCTCTTCCCCTCCCCCGTCTCCGTTTTGCGGCCATAGAGTTGACTTTTTCCTCAGAGTGCTGGATGCAATAGACAATGTGAGCAACGATTATTCCTTCCCGCCTTCCTTCCACATTTCTACTCTCTCTCTCTCTCTCTCTCTCTCTCTCTCTCTCTCTCTCCATTGAGCAAAACTCTTTCTTTGCCACAGGATATTGTCGGATTCGATGAGAATCGTTCGAAGGAGGAGGTAAAAACAACTCCCCAAGCTTTCTTAGACCTAAGGGAATGAATACTCCATAGTCTTTAGCCATTCATTGTATCCAAGCTGCGTTGGCATAGAACGCGTATAGCAGTAGCACACCACGCACATACACACACACACACGCACGCACACAAACTTCATTGCAGGTAAGGCATATAAACCAGATAAAGGGCCACATGCAGCAAACTGCAATGGAGCCGGTAGTAGTAGTAGTAGTAGTAGTAGCAATAGCAAGAGGGGATGATACAGTAATGATTGCAATTGTTGTCCATCGCCGATGTATAAAAAGGGCGAAGTCAGTAAATCAATGATGTGCGGGATGGTGATCATTGCAAATCAACCTCTCAATTAACCCCCGTCACATGATAGTTAGAGCAGCAGGAACATATAATCTGTGAATTGCTATAAGTCATATGCTGATGATACTCCATGCCTGCTTTCATGTGCCATTTAAACAAGGTTGTCAGTGCCCTGCTTCAAATTGCAAGCGCACCCCCAAACAAGTAAGAAAGTTTCTCCATCATCTCTGGCAAATAAATGGGAGCGTTGCAGCAAATATCAAATTAGCACGTTTGCGTGTAATCTTCTCCCCTTTTCGCTAATGCAGCCGATGTTTCTTTTGCAATTTCAGCAACAGAGCACTCGCGAAGAAGGCGTTGGAGCTTCTGCGGGAATTCAGGTGGTCATCACACAGTGTGTAGGAAATGCGGGCAAAGGACTCTTGCTCCTTCCTTGATGTAGCCATTCTTTTCTCACAGATACATCGTGATTTCGAAATACAATTATTCTATGGTCGGCAGCGATCAATATGTGTGTTGGTTGCCTCTCACGGTGCCCATTGATGAGCGGAAAGAATATGCTTTCCTTCGTAAGGATCACCATCATCATCATACTGATTCTTATGTGTTAATGATAATATAATAAGCGCGTGGATTAGCTCGAGTATCGTGAAGAAGACCGGATTCCTCTCGAGTCTATTTGATCTTCTCCGCCATCCCAACTTAAGGTCGTTTGAATTCTATATTTCGTATTCAAAAAACAAAAGTATCATGCAGGCGCGGCCTTATCCATATGATCCCCCCCCCCCCATTCTCCCTGTGCCCTCCCCTCCATCTCTCTTCTCTTCTCTTCTCTTCTCTCCCAAAGGAGCGACGTCGTAGATGTGCTCAACGAGCTCGTCAGGAGGCGAAATACAGATGTTATAGACAAAATTGCCTTCATCCAGCAGGTCGGGGGTGGAGAGAGCGGGAGGAGGGGAGGAGCATGAATGAGGAGTGAATATTGTGTGTGTGTGTGTGTGTGTGTGTGTGTGTGCGTCACCTGATTATTCTTCGTGAAATGCTTGTTTTTCTTGTTGCTGCTACTGCTGCTACTGCTGCTATACGTCCTCCTCCAGGCGCGTATCTTCCCATTTTTGCAATCAATCAAGAAGCCTGACCAAGAGTAGTAGTAGTAGTAGTAGTAGTAGTAGTAGCAGTAGTAGAAGTAGCAATAGTAGGTAGCAATAGTTTTTGTTTGTAGCTGTTGCTATAGTATTAGTGGTAGTGGTAGTAGTAGTAGTAGTAGTAGTAGTATGCGCCACTACATACATATACTACAGGGATAGATAGATACAATGTCAAACATACATACAAATCGTACTGGTACTAACCTTGCTCCCCCCCCCCTTTCCACCTTCTCTCCCCTAAGATTTTCCGAGAGCATTGCTGCGCTAGTGGACTCCGTTGTCACTGAAAGCATAGGTGTTGTTATCGCATAATCTCAGTAGTACCCACCCGTGGTTGGGCTATTATTCAAATAACACATAGTAGCAGTGAAGGCTCTGACATGTGAAGGCGGTAGCATGGCCTCATCATCATCATCATCATCATCATCATCATCTTACATACTATTTATCATCATCATCATCATTATGTTCATAGGAGGGTTTCGCGCACTTGAATCTCAGTCTAGAGCGGTAGTAGTAGTAGTAGTATAGTAGTAGTAGCAGTTGTTGTTGGTGCAGCTTTGTATTCGTGGGAACCAATGTCTCTGTGTATAATGGCTATTGTTGTTGTTGTTGTTGTTGATTGTGGTGGTACGATGCTTCTCAACCAGGCGGAATTGACCGGGGACTCGAAGCGTTTCACTCTCACAAAAGGGGCGGCTAACACGGCAATGCAAATTATGATGAAAGGTAGTGATGACGATGATGATGATGATGACGATGATAATGATGCATATCGCTCACACTTGTGAAAAATATACACCCGCACCACACGCCACATACCACACACCTCACACAGCGCTTATGTCGTCTTCTTCGTCGTCGTCATCGTTGTTATTGTTGTTGTCATTCTGCTTCTTTTTGCCGGGCTTGCCACCGCCAACCAACCAACCAACCAACCAACCACCAAGGGATGCGCTTTGTCGTGCTTTACCTCGAGCATCCTTCCTTCAAAGTGGCAGATGAGCTCCTTGGTGCTTTGAACGGGTGATAGCTTCATGTCCGCCGATAATAATGCCTTAAAATTTCGAATGCCATTATCAGCATGGTCGTTGTCGTCATTTCCTCTTTCTACTTACCACCTCCCCAACGGCCATCGTCTTATGCCGATCCAATCACTGTGTATGTAGGTATGTTTCGGCGCTTTCCCAATTTCAGAATAAGTCGGGCAAGCCCCCATCAGAGGTGTGTGCATTCTTCGTCTCGTTCAATGAGGCAGGAGAGTAGTAGCTATTCTGATGATGATGAGAGTACAAGTGCACGCTCTGTTATCGAGATCTGCCCTCTTCTCCTTCCTCCCCCCCCCCTTCCCTGCTTTCACGCATCATCTTTTTCTTTCCATATTACGCCTCATCCCTTTGTTGATATCGTACAATCTCACTCGCACATGGACAACAGGAGCAGAAGGAGATTCTGCTGGCTATATTGTCAAAACTACCTTCCAAACTAGCTTATCCAAAGGAATACGACTTTAAGGTGCTGCTGCTGATGATGATAATAATGAGGATGATGATGATGATCTTGATGATGATAATGAAAATGATGATAATAATCCCCGGAGAGTCATCCAACCGTATCGCTATTGGTAGGTAGTAGGCTTATGCGTGGTGTCACATATGCTTTGTTGTATTTCTCTATTATTGTTATTATTATTATCATCATTATCATTATTCTCAGGAGATTGGGGAGTTTGAAGACTCCTTTGACTTGTTTAGAGAGGTAGCAGTGCCACTTGTTGCTCTCCTAGTAGTTGTAGTAATAGTTTCATCGTTGAGCAATATTTGAAGGATTAAATTATGAGGACGATGATGATAATAATAATGGTGATGATGATGATGATGATGATGATGATGATGCTAAATCCTTCGATGATCTCGTTTGAGTCTCCCTCATATTCTTCACCATCCAACCCCCACCCCAGAACCTGGAGAAGCTATTCGTGAATATGACCCGCCATTTTCCTAAGGTGTCGCTCTCACCTCCCACGTAGACTACTCACAAAATAGCTAAAAAACGGTGGGGGGGTGGGAGGGCGAGAGGCAAACTTTCGTTCAACCTCTGATTCTTCTTCGATGAGAATAATCATAGTGTTGTTGTTGTTGTTGTTGTTGTTGTTGATGGTGTTACTGTTTTGCTTCAAGATTACTCCTAGCTTCGTCCTCAAGAAACTAAAGCAGGTCAGTATTTGGCATACAGTTTAGTCGTAAGAAGCCTCTCCCCCCCCCTCCCCCTCCTTTTTCTTCCGAAAAGTAACCGTATTTCTGCCATCTCGATGCTTACCATGTTACTCGCATCCTACTATGCGTATTGTGCAATATGCATGCATTGATAGATTTGGTCACCATGATTATCGACTACGACAGGTCGTTGATGATGCGTCCAAGATTCAGCCCGAGGTAGTAGTAGTAGTAGTAGTAGTAGTAGTAGTAGTCGCTTTTGCGAAAATATACAAAATTAACAGCATATTTTATATTTATGTAGACGCACAAACACACACACACACACACACACACATAGCTCTACGAGGCGGCTTTGCGAATATTTTACCGGCTTTACGAGCCGCTCAGTGCTACCGACAAGATGTATATGCGCAAATCAGGGATAATAGCTGAAGTACGACCATCACATCATCATCATCATCATCATCATCATTATCATCATTATCATTCGTTTCTGAAGCAAGCCATGAGCGAGACATATCTTGATAATTTGCACTCATTACATGCTATATGCACACACACACACACACACACACGCAACTGCAAGAAATGAGAGGGGCTGCAGATGTATCGTGGGTAGTAAAAACCACAGGCTGCTCACTCGCTTAAAAGAACACCAGTTTACTTGTAGAGTCTATCCAAAAACCAGGATTGTTTAGAAATGCTTCAATAACGGCAATTGCCCTCCCCCCCACCTCACACGCATTGCCCAGATAATGAAGCGCGTAGTTCGCTCTGGTGTGGTGCGGCGCTCGAAGCACACGCTCTCTGTCACATACTTCGAGCTAGTGTCAAGGTGGTAGTAATGGATCAACCTGAGAAGAAGAAGAAGAAGAAGAAGAAGAAGAAGAAGTGGTAGAAGTAGTAGTAGTAGCAGCAGCAGCAGCATTGTTTGTCGTGATTTTCATTCACGCACATACACAAATTGCAGTCGTAACGTCGTCGTCGTCGTCATCATCGCCATCATCGCCATCATCGCCATCATCATGATTATGATAAAATAATGCCCTCACCAGGTATTCGATGTTCCTCGAGAAGGCGCCTGAGTTCGTGAAGGAGACGATGCTGTTATTTCTTGACCAGAGGGGTATTGGACACCCACATCCGCAGGTGCTACTTACTACTGCTACTACTGCTATAAATTGCAGATAACAAACTGTATGCTGCGTTGAGAATGTGCATGATTGTGTAAGTTTCTCTCTCTCCCTCTCTCCCTCTCTCTCTCTCCCTCTCTCTCTCTCTCTCTCTCTCTCTCTCTCTCTCTGTGTGTGTGTGTGTGTGTGTGTTGACATCAGGTTCGAAGCCGTGCGAGCTATCTTTTTTTCACAGTGTTCAGAGTGCTTAGAAGTTTCCCCGTAGCATCAGCGCCGCAACGACAGGCCCTTACGCCGCTCCTTCCAGCCATTCTCAAGGCGTTACAACAAAATGTACCGAAGCCATTGCCTCTTCATGTTCTGCCAACATCGCTATAATATATAAATATGATAATATATAAATATGATAATATATAAATATGATAATATATAGATATAATATATATATATAATATAATATAATATAATATAATATACTGTGAGTGTGCCGTGATATGTAATCTTGACACAAAAAATGCATCAGCGGCACAATATCGATGATCCAGGATCTCTAGGATACTAGCAATCGTTATATGTATTAGGAAATTGAAATTAAAAGCATAATAGGGTTATGAGACATCTCCAATATCATCATCTCTCCATTTCACCTCTTCTTCTTCTTCTCCCCCCCCCCCCCCTCTTGCTCCACCCAGGTCTCGCCGGTGCTAAAGCGTGGATTCGCCACTGGCACTCAAGCTGAAACGCCTCTAAGCGTGGATAGCACTATGTAATAATGACAATGATGATGATGATGATGATGATGATGATGATGATATTGTGTGAGAGAATAGCACTATCTAATAGTGATGATGATGATGATTATGATGATGATGATGTGTAAGAGGAATTGTTCGATCCATTCGTCGGTCGTCATCATCATCATCATCATCATCATCATCACTGCTGTCTTTATCACACGTACTGCTATCAATGAAACAACATGGCAAAGCTACTGATCTCGCAACTATTTTCTTGTCATTCCTCTTCTCTTGAGGATGAAAAAGATGATGTTATTATAACAAATCCGTAGGAACTTGTGCGAGACGATGGGCCTGATTTGTTCGTCCAAGTTTACCAATCAGGTGGTAGTAGTGGTGTGTGCGGTCATGGAAGTCGAATACTTCCAAGTTGTCGTCATCGTCGCCATCTCATTTGGGAGTGGTGCATTTGCATATTAATGCAGTTATTGACATGACGATGCTGCTGCTACTGCTGCTGCTGCTGTTGTTGTTGTTGTTGATGATGATGATGATAATGATGGTAATGATGGGTGTGGAGCGCTCATGCCGTTCCTTCTACCAAAACAAAAAAATCCTATTTCTTCTTTTCCAGGGTCTCGAGCCATTCTCCGGATGTTGTGATGCATTCCGTGCACAACTTGTGACACTAGCCAAAAACCGACAAGGTGATGGTTTGCACCATCCCTCATGATGAATGATGATGACGATGATGATGATGATGATGATGATGGTGGTGATGTTCCAATGCTGTAGTGGTGTAAACACTAAAGTGATAGCAGTCCTTGGTACTACAAGATGTACAGCACACGCACGCACACTGTGCGTAAACCTACATTACACAACATTATATGTGCATAAGTATACCTATATATGTGTGTGTGTGTGTGTGTGTGTATGTTATTTAATACCTTAAAATTTCGTACGCCTTTTGTCTCTCCTCCTCCTCCTCCTCTTCCATTCATTAGCATTTACGAGAGACGCCGAGCTTGTAGGAAACCGTCTTGCAGAGATAGTAAACGTACGAGACGAGAGCGAGAGCGAGAGAGAGAGAGAGAGAGAGAGAGAGAGAGAGGGAACGCACGGGATGATGAACATGTGTGTCCCCTTCTAACCCCCCCCCCCCCCCTGGTTCTGTACCGTGTAAGTTTCTTAAGCGATTCATAAACCTTAGTTTGTGTAAGAAGCAACAATTCGGCATCATCCACGCTCACACACACACACACACACACACACACACACACTCACACGAAGCTCATAATCACAGATGATAGGCAGCTTGACCAAGTATGTAACACGGGATGCAATGACGTTCAAACGGCCCCTCGGCGACTGCTTACAGGTGGGTGATTGTTTGTTTGTTTGTTTGTTGCAAATGACTCTTCGTTGTCCAGAAGTCATCTGTTTTGTTTTGTTTTTTAAAAACAATACAGTGAAAGTGCTGACACCAAATATTCGATTGATCATAATAAAGGCAATAGTCAAGGTTTACGAGCTATTGCCTGCTCACAAGGAGCTCAGATCTACGACTGTAGGAACACTTTTTGTCAATATCACCCCCTTCTACTATGTTTCCTCTCTTCTTTCCCCCTCTCCTTTCTCTTTCTCTCTCTCTCTCTCTCTCTCTCCCTCCCTCCCTCCTCTCAGATGATGTTTGTTCTTCTTGGTTTTGCTAGGTATTTTTCTTGCATCGCATGCTCTCGTGCTTGAAGGTGTTGACATATTACAATATATATATATATATATATATATATATATATATATATAGAGAGAGAGAGAGAGAGAGAGAGAGAGAGAGAGAGGAGGATAGTGATCATATAGAGATAAGATAGTCTACAGAAATTCAATAATATATATATATATATATATATATATATATATATATATGATACACAGCAGACAGTGCCCTTTGACGACATGCTCATGCTCCACCGACAGTTTACATTCACAATGCTGCTTTTGTGCAATCAAGAATTTGTATTCTCTCTTCCTACCCTCCCTCCCTTATTTTTTACCAGGGAGTAGTAGTCCCCCACATCCATAAGGTATAAACTGAAGTAGCAGCAGCTGTAAGAGTATGAGAAAGAGAGAGAAAGAGGGGGGGGGGGGGGAGGAGAAGTAGTTGTAGGAAGAAAAGGAGTGTTGCTGATAAGAGTATTTATTGGTAATAACGGATGCTGCTACAACATAGATTTCTTGCTTCGATGTGTGATACTACTACTACTACTACTACTACTACTATATGTTTGTGCTGCTGCTGCTGCTGTAATTTGTCTCCCCTCCACCTTCTCCTCCTCCGTATTCTGATTGTTTAACCATAGACTATGGAACTGCTTGTCGCCAACGTGACGGCCGAGAGCTTATTGCAAGTGTCACAGCTGGTAGGGAGATGATAATGATAAGCAAGTGCATGCACGAAAATAGTTCCCAGAGGGAGCTTTCTCTCGTAGCTTCGCCCCCCCCACCCCTGAAATAAATCCTACTGAGAATACCAAGCACTCGCTTCCGGCGAGAAAACTTTGGTCATTTCCATGCCTTTCGATGGTGACTCTCGTATTGGTATCAACTTCTTGTTGTCAAATCCTGGCAATGGTTTCCCCATTGGAAAGGTGAATCAAATCATAGTAATGGCTCGTACCGAATCCATCCCTATCGTCGCCCACATATTCCAGCCATACGTCAGGCAAATTTATAAGGTCAGCTGAGCGTAAGGCATGCTTCTTTCCTCTTCTGCTGGTGCTACTGCTGGTGCTGCTGGTGCTGCTGCATATTCCGCGTTCTTCCCCCCCTCCTCATACGTTGTCTCTCACAATAACAATAGGTAATAGCCTCCTTCAACTATATCGACGAGAAGACGGAAACCTCTGCCTACTCGACGCAAATCAAGGTGGTTTGATGAATGATTTATACTCTATACTTCGGTAGCTGCCGCAAGTAGGAGCAGTAGTAGTAGTAGTAGTAGTAGTAGTAGTAGTGGTAGTAGTAGTAGTGTGGGGGGTGGTGGTGGTGGTGGTGGTGGTGGTGTATCGGGGAGTAGTCGTGTTTGCAGGTAGGCAGAGCTTAGGATGCATTCATAATAAACCATCGATTGCGTGTATGCGTGTTGTGCAGGAGTGTGTACGCGCACGTGTGTGTAAGTGTGTATGTGTGAATGAAGAATAAACGCAAGCTTCCTTTGATAATCATGCAGGAGAGGGATTCTATGCGGTCAATTTACTTCGGGTTCATAAGGCACGTGCTGCTTACCCCTGATTTCCTTCCAACTTCCCTCTACACTCCCAGGAACAAGGTAGTTAATCCCATCAACCTTTATTCTAACATCTTCGATGTACTAAGTAGTAGTACTTCAAAATAGCGCAAACATCCATTTTCACACAAATATACACATGCTGCAAGTCCGTTTGTATGTATTTACTATTTCTTGCAACCCCCTCCCGTGTAGGCTTGTTATGAGGAGATCATTAAGTCGGTTTTGGAGGTAAGTTGTTGCTTTCTCCACGATGTTTACACGTCTGTCTCATTGGCTACCCCCTCACTCACAGGGGATTAGTGACCGTGATTTAACAGTAGCAAAGCACTGTGTTTCAATCCTCTCTCAAGTTGTTGAATGGGGTAACAAATAAACTACGATAACAGCAGCACCGATAGGGAGCGCCACGTCACTCATTCTCCATCCTTATTCCCTTCCCTCTATCGTTTTTGCACGAAGGTTCGAAGCTGGTGCTGGATGCAAAGAAAACGCCAGGGAAGGTACAGCTTCCCTCGCGTTGTTGATTGTCTATTCCGTTTTCTTGCAATAGTGAATAATCAGTTGATTGGCAGATCACGATATTATCTACGACTATTTGATGAAGCAGAATACATGGATTTTTTATATTAGTGGTATGACGCTTAATTCCTCCTTCTCCCTCCCCCGCCTGTTTCTTTCCTTCTACTTCGCAGAAGATCTCTCCCCCTCTCATGCATCTATGGAGCCTGCTTACTAAGGACATTGGCGCGGCCACTATTCATGTAGCTCCCTTTTCTCTTTGCCTGTAGAGAAATAACGAAGATTTTAGGCATGGTGCATGAGGCATTATGTTGTGGGGGTATGCGTGGTTGAAGGAAAGAATATGAGATATGGCGGTGCAAGAACAAGGCGATAATTCCTCCCAACCTACCACCTTGTGTTAATCCAGGGCCTGTCCAAAGGAAATCTCGACCCAACAGATGCAAAGGCTAACATGATCATGCTTACGATCGTAATACGTGCAAGCCAGCAGCAGCAGCAGCAGCAGCGTGAAAAATTAAAATAAAATAGAATAGAAGGCAAGAAAACAACAGGAACGAATCCTTCCTAGTAGCAGTGATGAAGGGGAGTGCGAGTGATTGTTGCCCTACCCGTTGGGTACTAGGAAAAGGATCATCTTCGTGTATTCAAACTATTTAAAGTGTTTTGGTGAGTTTTGGTGTGACGGGAGAAACATTTAACACCATCAACTCACGAATGCGCACAATTCAACAAGAATTACACCGTTTGTATGAGGAAAGCACCGGTATTGTCCGTTGATACCTAGGTGTCGGAAGAGTATAACATATACATTATGCACCTATGTAGACACCTCACACACACACACACGCATAAAGGTACGGATTCACCACAAGCTTCGTGTCGCGTTTGGAAACGACTTCCTTACTTATCTCAATACCATCATGGTAAATATTGTGATCAATGCCTTCTTTCCTCGACGACTGTTGTGGCGAGTAGTCGCGTCTATGCTCATCCAAAAACACGCACGTTCGATGCTGTCAAAATGTACCGTTACATCAACTCCTGCAAAGCGTTGATATCAATACGCAATACACTGTGAATAATATGCATTGTATGTCTTGTGAGTTAAATATTTTGCATTCAGTGTAAGCAATTGGGCGTAACTCCGGTCTCGATAAAGGAATATCTTCAAGGTTTCAATGGCAGTACAGCGAGCACTTCATTGCAGCGACAAAGGAATATACTCCGTGGTATGTTGAAAATGCATCAACAGGTGCAGAAAAGATAGCAACTGCCATCCACATATTGATTAAAAGAATACGTTGAAGTGTGTACGCCTTGGAAGCTAAAAGCAAGGCTACAAATAAGAATAAATGTGCAAATGTGCAGCCAGTGTATGTCGATACAGATCAGCTTGCACAACTTTAATTGATCGAATTAGAAAAAGGCTTTTCGTCTTTATTGCATCTGGCGCTCATGCTGCTCTTGTAATTACTCTTGCTAACTTGATGTTGTAATTTGAGCTACACTATACATTAGCATGCTAGCATGCATTGATATACGGCTAGGCATTTCCAGCTAGTTATGCTTGTCATATGCTAGCAACTAAATATTTTTCTTATTATCAATCCATACACCATGCGACTTCATTCTGCGCGCCAACCGGCAGGATCATGCTAGCATGACATGAGCTATCAACCGTGTCTAGGTGTGACTAGCTGCATCCCTCTCTCTGCTAGCAACATGTCCACAAATGCTGCGTCAAAAAGGATGTACAATTTAACACTTTAGCAATCATAATGCAATTCCGAATTTTATTAACTCTTTAAGTGATCTCTTTACATATTGCAGTGTACATCAGGATGACCATTGAAAAAATTTAATTCTTCATCACATCCGTCTCACATATTGCAGTGTTTACACAGCGCGGTGTATTATTTCTCGGCTGTTTTCTGCATTCTGATTTTAAAAAAGAAAATACTCTGTACACAATCATAATCGTCGCTGTAGAAATTGAAGAGAAATTAAGAAAGTTTTCCATCGACCATCTCAGTGGATGATGTAATCTGTATTTATCGTGGGAACCAAAACTGTAACGCTGTTGTCAAAGATCATCCATGTCCAGATCATCGATGTCACTGAACTCCTCAAACTCGCCTTCTTCCATAGCACTGAATGAATCCTCTTTCTCATCAGAACTCGTATTCTCCATGTTAATGTCTTCCATTGCATACTTTTGGACCATGTTTCGGACCCTCTTTTCATAAGTTTTCTTATCTTTCAGCATCAAGGCAGCCGCTTCGACGTTTAACGGGTCTGCAGCGTTGGGATAAAGAAGTAGCTGTGGAAGAAACGCCTTGAAGATATTTAGTAGATCTGTGTAGTTGAATTTCTTTACTTTAATTTGGATTACGATGTGGACGAATAGAGGGGAGATGGGAAGGGGGTGGGGGTGTTTACCGAACATAGGGCTCCAGGTTTGGTTAATCACATCAAGGCATACCGATCCAGATCTGTAAGAGAGAATTATCGTCACTTGCATTGCAGCAGAGGAGCAACGATGCTATTTCACTGTTTATGGGATAAAATATATTCTCTGATGAATGACTTACGATTCGTCGACGTTCGGATGGTACATGGTATTGCAAAAGCCAATTGAAGGCGATTTGTACGGGTACTCCGTGGGTAAGGTCACGTGAATTTTCCAAACTCCTCCTTCGTACAAGCCTACAAATTGTACGTTATATTATGCCAGGTAGATTTGAATTTCATTCAGAACGTTCGAATAAATTCAATCATTTTACTCACTGTCTTTTGGGCCGCGAAATTTGACGTAGAAAGCATTAACACTGCCACTATTGCCTGATGACACCTCGTAGTCCGACATCATTCTGTCGTATGAAATGTTATTCCGAAATCAAACGTGCAATTGTTATGAAGCCAGATTCATAGATTAAATCTCTTGTGCTTAGCTTACAGTTTCATGACGTCCACATCACGACGTTTCTTAGGGGAAGACATAAAGATCCGATCTAGATGGCTCGATTTGGAATTTTATCCTCACTTGTGCGTATCAGTTCAGTATAATTTTACTGCGAGTCCCAGACCTTTGGAGTATAGATGAGCAGTTGTCAAGGTTACAAGCGGAAATTTTCACAAGCGTTCTATCACATCTTATATAACTTAAGATTATGAGAAAATCTTATCCAAATAGTTGTAAAGAATATTTGTGTGAAGCAAACAATGAATTAAAAAGGTTCGAATGGGAATGATTCAGCAAAGAACGATGCCAAAGACAGATGATGGCTCATGACAATATTGTTTGGGAACTATGGGAGAGATTGCACTGATATGCAACATAAGGTACGTTGTGCATTCGAATGGATTCATTTCATACCACCCATTACAGAGAAATGGATGGAAGACTATAAAATGCAATGGCTACTTGCAGAGGGGGAGGTTTGAGTTCTGCAGTCGAACCAAAGCGCATCGAAGATACAATGACGAAAATTAAGAGAAGGTGACGCCCTTTATTTTCACACCATTACATATTTCTTAAATGTCGTACATTGCAATTACATTTTATTTTTAAATGCAGAATACAACAATGGGCTAATTTCCGAGTGTGAAACTTTCGAGTTAGGTTTGGAGGATCACGAAACTTTCAGATTTCTAATTAATTTGTAGAGTAGCTGATCACAGAAAAAACATTCTCTAATAGATATAACGACTGAGCAAAATTAAAAAAAATAGATTGAAAATGGTTCGACAGCACATACATCGGAATGCGAGCATAGCATAAATTTGTCCAACAATGATATTGGGACGAGGCGGTTTTCGAAATAAATACGATGTTTTAGTGATAAATGCCTGACAAACCACGCAAAACCTGTGCACCAGTTCCAAGTGACAAAAAGACGTTCGAAGACACACATCTAATAGAATTTTTCCGTCATATGAAATTTGATCCTGTAAAAAATAAAAGCGTCAAGATAATAGATCGAGAAAAATTGAAATTCTGATATGAATTTATTGTATTGGAGGAGATTCAAAACTGAGAATTCTTCCAATGAGCAGTATGAAACCTGCCTTTTTCCTATCCGAGTCCGAGTGTATCCGATAATCGAGTTTATTTGGGTCCGATTTGTAAAGTTGGAGGCGCTTTTCTACACCTTTACTGTATCATCTGGTAAATCTGGCCGGAATAATGCAAGAAATTTCTACAAAAAATATCCTAGGAGCATTATTATTCGGAGTAGGCTACTGCATTTTTTAGATGAAATTGTTCTGGTATGGAAAAGTCTCGAAACTCTATGGTTCTCTTGAACTCCAATGGAACTCGTGAATTATCGGTGATTTTCCCCTCAGAGTATATTTCTTTTGTCGTAGGTATGTTGTATCCTTATTTTTCTAGATAACATCCAGCACTGATTCAGCCAAAAATATATATATGCGACAACAAATTGTAGTGTTTTTCTCATAAACTTCGGCACGCTTCCGATTCAAGGATGGGGCCCCACGGCAGCTGGCTGCCTTATGCGCTTCTTGTGCTCCTTCCACAGGCTGATGCTATCTCCTGCAAAAAATCATTTCAATACACATCGAAAATTGATAAGGAGGCTGGGGTAGCGACCTTTGATCTCTCAAGTTTGAAGATGCGCGCCAACGGCTGGTGATGATATCAGTAGATATGTCCTGTACGGTTTTTCCTAGCAGTGTGATGAATTCAGTATTTGTCGAAAATGGACCAGGCCTAGATTCGTAACTTATAAGTTGTAAGAGACAAAAGTTATAAGTTCACATTGACTATGTGTTTAGAAAATAAGAGTTATCTTATGCGGGTTGAGTTCTGAACGTATTTACCTAAAACGTATCACATTTATCATGTTTGAGGTTTAATAATATTACCAATTCCAAATTTGGATGAAGATCATGATTAATTTTTATTCCATGGATAGGTACACCTTCAGAGATGAACTCACGGTTAGCAACCGTAATTATTCCTACGCACTCAATGTGTGCGGTAGGGCGCATAGACCCTCAGAGACACTCTGCCAGGTAAATGTGAAAGCTTGATGCATTCTTTCTGCATGGTGATCGTGGTTCGCCTTTCCCCCCCGTGACGATTATTTCCTATGATTATGAAAAATGACAAATTTGTCGTTTGTAACACGGAGATGCACTACCTCAATCCTTTCTTCCACGGCTGCTGCCTTGTCCTTCCATCGGTCAACTCATATATCTAGAATGAAGACCCCCTAGCCACTGCGTATCAATTCGATAGCACGAATAACGGAGGGGAATGCTTTCGCCTCGGGAGTACCTTTGATGATGACAATGCAGGTATTAGAGTGTGCATTCCCCACCGTACACCCTGGAAAAGTCGTTTATTCTTGCTTTCATTTATTGATGGTGTGTTGGGTAGAGTGGAGCCTGATAGATCCTCTAGCGCCCACAAAGGGAGTGAAGCTTAAATATAAGGGCGGCACACACTGTGGCCCTCCAAACAATAAGGTACTAACACTAAAATCAAGAAAATCAATGTATCTTCTCTTTGGGTATGTGTGCTACGTTAGTGCTCAGTGTCTGTGTTTATTTTTCCCATCGTTCTTCTTAGCATTGTCCAGTAATCGTGGCCATTGCGAGCATATACATATCATAATCTCCTTTATTTCTCTAATCTGTTCCTCCCAGGACCGGTCGATCACTATTACTTTTCCCTGTTACAATCGCGACACGATGGCTGACTCAAGCTTCCTCCTCGATTCACGTGTTCGGGTCTGTATGATGGCTGATGTTAAAAATCGCTGTTGATGTATACAACCACGTATTAGTAGTAGCAGCAGCAGCAGTAGTATGCGCTCGCTACATGCTCAGAAATGGGTCATCATCCTGTGTTTTTGGTTTCGAGAGTTTGGTTATGTTAATATCGATACTTGAGAATATAACTTATGCCTTCCCTCCCACGTGTACTTATCACCCACACACACACACAGACACACACACACACACACGCACACACACCAACGATATCAAAATCATGGTCTGCCGCCCTAAAAATGAAGGTGTGAATTGTTGTTCGTGATGCTGTCCGGTTTATGTTTGTGTTGCTGCGCAGGAGAAGGATTGCGACTACTTCCTCAACTTCCATCCAACACCTTCCGCATGTCCGCTGGGGTGCACTAAATCTTCTGGTGACACGGTATTTATCCATGATGTTTTTTCTTCATCTCCTCGAGCTTTGCTCAAGGAAACACGCCAATCGATCATGTTTGAGAACGCCGGCTTAGATGCGGTACTGATGGCGTGTGATTTGATTTGCATTCGGCATGCTGTTCCTACCTTCCCCGCTGCTACCCGTGCTGCTAGGTGTGTGGCAACAATGGGTTCTGCGGTTATGACTCTGATCGAGACCGATTTGCGTGTTTTTGTGACAACGGCTGGTAAATCTCAGAAGACATATCACAGTGAAATCCAAACAAATCGTTGCATGATGATAAAAATGCTGATGGTGATAGTGGTGCTGCTGACAAGGCGGTATTATCATCCTCCTGTCCGTTTGCTGCCTCTAGTTCCCTGCCCCGCAGTATATACTTTAACATACGATACATCGTTGCATAGGTACGGGGAATCGTGTGAAATGCAAGGGGCGGCCACCACCGAAGCTTCCTCAGCAAGCGCCCCTGGATGTGACGGGGTGTGCGTTGCGCTGATATTCGTGTTCCTTCTACTGCTTGGCCTCATCGCTACGGCAATCGTCATTCTGGTAGTAAATTCACGATAGCGCTCAGAGATAGAGAGAGAGAGTGGGGGGGGGGGGGGGGGAGGGGTGTAGGCTTGAAGGATCAAGCACACTTCTGAATTTTAAGCTACTGGTGTTCATCGAAGCGTAGACAAAGCACAATACAAGGAGGAGAGAGAGAGAGAGAGAGAGAGAGAGAGAGAGAGAGAGAGGGTTTTGGGGGACAGGGGCGGAGGCAATATGACTGAGTCATACCCTTCCCCTTTCCTAACAGTTGTCGGTGCACTCATACATCAAATCCATTTGTTGTATCCAGCATCTCAATTTTCACATTTATCCTCCTTCCCTCTCGCATGCGGTGATGTTTCATATGTGCCTGCTGCAGTTTCGTGTGCGAAAGATGAACGAGATGAACATCCGGTTTGCTGCCTTAGCAGAGGATCTCAACCCTGACGGTTTGTTTCTACCTGATTTCCTCTCTTGCTTCCGACGTCGTCGCTGATCATTTTTTCGAAGTTAATTATGAGAGATAGAAAGACGATGATGGTGACGCTGACGATGATGAGGATGGGGATGATTATTGTTATGATTAATAAACCTCGTTGGCGTGCACTGTATTGCAACGAATATTAGCAGAGGCCTTGATAATGGATGGTATTGCTAGCTATTGCATGGCAAGTGATCATTCATTCATAAATCTTAAGTACTTGTTTCTTCAGGCGAGGAAGCGTTTGAGTTGCAGGATGCGACTCGCGATGATGACGATGATGTTGACATTGATGGTTGATGGGAGCAGTAACTGGCCAGCTTTTAAAGGCCTTAATGACTAGCGGAAGTTGGTTGTTTTGTCTTTTCGTTGCAGAAAATGCGATGTCAAATTAGAAGTATGTCCGAGGTTACCGTAGCCTAATCCCTGCAGATTTGTTCCTGATCAAACTGATATATTTTTATTGCAAGCGTGACCAAAGCTGTTAGTGTAATATTTTTTCGGAAAACTTTGGCGCCAAAATCGTGTGTACCCTTGCGAGGGTTGTACTTTTGTTAGGAACCATTGTTTTGACTAATCAGTGTGGTATTGATTACATGTGCTTGTTTGCAGTACGTGCAGCAATTTGGTGCGCCATGCGCAGCCTCGCTCGCTAGATCGCGCACATCTAGTATCACCAGATATATGTACATTACGTGTGTGTGTGTGTTTGTGTGTGTGTGTAGCTTGCTAGCTAGCTGCTACATGCAAGAATTGCGTCGATTCCACGACTAGACGAAAACGCGCAATGAATGACGTGCACCGGCAACGAAATTTTACGTACTTTATATAGGCACGTATAGCTAGATAGGGACTTATAAGTCCATATATTTAAATTAAATACTTATACTTGCATGTCTAGATGTGGTGGTCTGACGCGCGGGAGCGCCTGTCGTCCGGCTGTCTGGCTAGCTGTACGTATGCATGCGTAGCATAGTCTGGTACCGCTATATGCGATGTAGCATTGCTAACGAACCATATCTAGACATGCATTGCGCTAGCTAGCCTCGTACACATGCTAGCATGCTAGCATGCGTATACGTACGTACAATGCGGCTCCCCCCTCTTCCTTGCATGTGCGTCCCACTCGTCATGCCATCTTGAACATCTGTCGTGCCACTACTGTCGTCGAGCTAGAATGCTACGTCATCAGATCACAAGTTGGCTCGACAACACAATGCGCTTATTTTGCCTCCTCTTCCATGCATGTGCGCGTATACCAACGCAAGCATCCCCAACGTGCACATGGCGCATGTGTTATTGCCATTAATTTCATTATATCATATGCAATGCAAGCATGAGGCACCCTTTGACCATGTTAGTCCTGGTGACATGCCGGAAATTTTCAGTCTCTCTTGTGCCTTTGCCCCATGCAATTATATCCTAACTTGCTCTTATTTGTGTGTTTCAAGTGAGTCCCTAGCATTACTTGTGATATGTGCGATTCTGGGTGGAGCTCACACTGCGCCATATATTATTACGGCATACAGATGCACTCTTAATATTATCAAGTGTAACTATATCCAGGCCCTATGTTTGGGTTCTCTTGTACCACAACCTTGCAGTTGTTTTCATCCGCCAAATTGCTTCGCACCTGAAGCAGTGTGAATTATTGCTTAAGTCAATGAGGTATAATCGCGCAGCTTTCATAATGATTGGGTTTCTACACTCGGGGGCAGAGTTTGTGTCGGTTGATAGGAGATATATATCCTCGATTTTTTCGTACTTGGTTTTCTCTCGACGCTACTCATTGTAAATTGTCGGTTTGAAAATGCTCCTTGCTGGCAGAGCAGATTGAGAGCAAAATGGTTTTGTTTTATTCTTCTTTCGATCCCATTCAACTGACGTCGTCGTCGAGAATATCTCGATGGCAACATTCAGCCGTGCAGCCACTCCCTCCCCCCTCTCCCCTCCCTCCTCCTCCTCCTCCTCCTCCTCCTCCTCCTCCTACTAAACTAACACTACTACTACAATACCTTCTTGAATATCTCCTCAGTGGTCTTCCCAAACAGGTAAACAAATCTGAGCTTACTTTGTGATGCAAACAAGTCCGACTTAGCCAGCGGCAGGGACGGGCCATCAACAGAAAGCTCCTGAACGAAGAATGGGGTGAATGGATGAAAAATCAATCCATGCAGAAAAAGCAGTAGCACAAACCACCCACATAGATATATTCACTAAAAGACGGATAGCTCACCCTACAATTCTCATCGATATTTGGTATTTGGAAGTATTTTATGAGCTAGAGGCACCTCCAACGCCGCCATTGGCTGAAGAAACCCGTTTTCAAGAACGGGAAGGTTGGCCATGTGCATCGACAGAACCTGATCAGTAGTAAGAGTAGTGGCAGTAGTTGTAAGTAAGCAGCAGCACAACGGTAATGATTGATGATGATGATGATGATGGGTTGATCGATGGTGATTGAAATGATGATGATGATGATGACGATGGCGAAGATAATTCATTTTTTTATCTTCTCCATCATCATTGTGATCGTTATCTTCTTCTCTTCTTCCGCATAACAGGTTGCTTCTTTCCGCAATTGATCTCCAAAGGTAGGAATCATCTACCTGCAGATTGGGGAGCATCTCGAAGAACTCTGATGCAGGATAACATTGAGTCAATTTTACCGCCAATGCAATGGCCAAGAATGCAGAAAATACATGAAGAAACATGCAAAATATCAACTATGATGACGACGACTTACTGTGCAACAGGGAATAGCCTCTACAATCTCCCCCCCCCCCTCCCTACGCTTCTTTTCCTTCTTTTCCTACTACCTTTCGGGATATCTTCGAGATCGGTGTTGTACATGTGGAGCTTCCTAAGATTCCTGAGGGGGCGCCAAACTTCCGGGTCTATTTTCTTCAATGGTACGCTGTAAGGACAAACGAAGAAGAGATGAATCATGATTGGAGTAGCAGCGGTAGTCGTAGTATTAGCAGTCCTAAAGAGACACTGAAGCTCTAAAACTTCTTTCTTAACACTAACTAACGAAGCGAAGTAGAATTAGATGGAATCTTGTAAAAACATGTTTATCAGATCATGATTGTCATCAAAGCCTCCTCCTCCGCATCCATCTAGGTCAACAGCTGCAACTGCACTAACAACACCAAACAACCAATGTGGCGTCGCCTACCACCTACCTACCTATGAATCGTGAGAGTGGTAAGGTTAAGGCCCTCAAAGGCGCCCTTCGGCAAGTCAGAAATCGGGTTCTTCGAGAGATACAACGCTTTGAGATTCTCCATTCCTAGAAGAATCATCATCATCATCACCACCACCATCCCCCCTGCAATCTACGAAGAGAGACACAAGAAAGCAACAGCAGTAGGGGCAGGAGAAGCAGAAGCAGAGTCACCCGACCTCTAAATGCTCCGGGCTGAATAGTTTGTATAATATTGCCACTGAGCTTCAACTCCTGATATCAGCAGCAGCAGCAGCAGCCGGCATGATAGTGCGAGGAAGAGAGAAGAGGAGAGAGTAGAAGATAGGAGGAATGGTTGTGGGTTAACCCAAAACATGCAAATTCATTATCAACTGAAAATGAGATGCAGTGTTTCCTTCATAATTCCAACTACCTATCTACCTACCTACCCACCTACCATTTTCTCAGTTCAACTTAGAATACTACTTCAAGGACTATTAAATTGACGAGACAAAGTAGTAGTAGCCCTACGGTTATGCGCACGCACCTCCACGTTCTCTAGTCCTTTAAACATGTCCGCCTGGGTGATAATGGGATTTTAAGGATTATATTGCAACACACACGCACATATATTAAAATATATGAATTACATATATGATGATGTTATTATATTAATATATATATATATATATATATATATATATATACACACATTATGTCATATAATTTATATATATGACGGATTCGCCCTTAATCTTCCTCTCTCCTTTTATGAAATTCTGTTTTTCTGCACTCACTTGTCGGGCTATTATCTTATTGATATGGTGAAGTACACGCACTGTTGTTCAGGTACATTGCTATACCTCAAGTACAGCTAGCTTATTCGACTCCAGATCCAGTGTGCGGACCTACACACAGTACACACACAGTACACACACACACACACACACACACACACACACACACATACAGAATATTAAAATATTATATCACACAGACTTTTTTAAGGGAGAAAGAATCATATATGTATATGTTTGGGCTTAGAAAGTTTGTTTTATAGCATGTCCTAATCGTAGCACCTCTCCCTTGATTCGCATTCCTAGGTCGCGCGCACGCGCGTGTATGTGCATGTGTATGTGTATGTGTATGTGTGTTGATTGTGTGTGTGGTGTGCATGCTGTCCACCGAGTCGCTGCTGCCTTCGAAAGTGCCTTTAGGTATCGATCGAATGCCCTGAAGACACGATTAATCGATTTACATCTCACCGCGACGATGCGTGATAGAAGATATATACATGCGCACTGAGATGCAAAGGGTTTCTGCTACTCCTCCCCTCCCTCTCTCACCACCTTATCCCCATCCCTGCCGCTGCTGCTCCTGCAATGCATTCGTAGTACCTTGCTTGCAAGGGAGATGTAGGAAGTCGTGCCAGCATCAAAGGCAGTGAGAATTCCGTCCTCATCGTCGCTCACAGCGACGGTAGGGGATACTGAAACAGCACTCCCAAGAGGTAGAGAGGTAGAGAGGAAGAGGGGGGGGAGGGGGCAGAAGAAAGAGAGGGGGGGAGTTTGAGGAGCAAGCACAGCAGAAAACATACCAACACCATCTTCTGCATAGTCATCATGATTACTGAAAACTATAATAAGATAAACATCACTTCTTTCCACGTTGCCGGCCCAGCCTTTGGCAGTCCATACACTGCGTCTTTCTCTCCCCCTCCTGCTGTTGCTCATTCTACTGGTGGCCCCGCACCTGTTTGCACCACATCCAGATGATATATAAGCAAAAGTTCATAGAATCAACTCTCTATCGTGAGCCTCTGTTTTACATCGCTTACCTTGAATAATAACTTGATCTTAATGGCCGCGTAGGAAAAGAAGAGAAATCCTGCCTTGGGATAGTAGTAGTACTCGTAGCAGATCGGCGAGAAGACACCGCAGATTTCAAGTTTGTATTTGGCATCAGCGATGGCCAGGCCTGTTAGAATTTTTTTTCTTATTTCCTCAACTATGGAGAGAACACACTCACAAAACAGGACATTCGTCGCTCCTTCTAACATCACCGACTAGTCCCCGCCTCTCATTTCACAAATTACCATAAATTTTAGTGCCACGATGACACTGATGAGAGCGATAGCAGAAAGCTGCAGCTTGAAAGGCAGCATTCTCTCTCTCTCTTTCTCTCTCTCTCTCTCTCACTCTATGACTGTATCGATGTCCTCTTTCTCCGCTTTATGCCACAAAAAGATGTCACAAGCTGCTGCTCTCCTAAAAAACACTATCATCATCATCTTAATTGCTGTCATTTCATCTCGCATACATACAGCAGCTCTCTAGATGTACAATGCTGTTCCATTTTAGCAATGATGCGGCTCTTGCACCAAAAAGCTCGCAGGAAATGAAAATCGTCCAACACACGGAGGAACGTGGCAGGTACCCCTCCCGTTGATGAATGGTCGGCGGGATGGCTCTAACCCTAGAAGATCCAATTGCCCCGGGATTAAATGAAAAATCCCGGGACTGATGTTTTCGGTTTTAAAATTGACCTGGAAATTTGGTCTGCGACAGGGCAAAAGCCGTGTCGTAAGTTTCTCGCAATGGATCATTGTGCTACGTTGAGTGCATGCTTGCTTCATTCATTCACGATTCTCTGCATGTTGGTCATCGCATCGCAGTGGTTTCTGTGATCATGCCGCGTGCATGCGGCCGTGCGTGCGCTGGAAGTTACACACCCGTGCTAGCCGCCGCAAAATTCAACGTTCGCTCACACGTTGTGAACACACAGACACACAAGGTTCACAGAGCTACAGAGGTGTGATGAGCTGTTGCGCGTAAGGTGTTCACAGGCCGAGGCGCTACGTGCACAAGTAGGCAGGGGGGGGGAAAGGCACGTTTGCTTCCTTTTGAAGAGTTGTGTTTATTTTTATTAAAGATTATATTTTTATTAAATCGTGCACTGCGTAATCATTCGCGAAGCTTTCGCGAATGCCGCCGCACGTGGGGCAGCACACTTCCGGTGTGCTGCCATGAGTCCCGCCGGAACCCACGTGCCTATGCTGTATTAATATCTACGTTATCTATATTCTATATCCGCGACAACCCCTTTGTTGTCGCACGTGACTTGTGCCCGCGTAGTGGTACGCGCTACACCTCCCCCAAGTCACGTTGCTCCTTCCTTCCTTCCTTATTCCCTTAGACCTTCATCGCTTTCGGAACTTCACCAACCACCAGGTAATAGATTCCTCTCTAACCTTATCTCCTTTGTCGCTTACCCAGAACTCACCTTCGTCCTTAGGTTCGTGTCCATACCAGCCCTCTGCATCAAGGTCCCCCAGGACCTTATACCAGTGCTCAAAGGGTAAGTCGGGAACAGCTAGGTAGAGTAGCTGATATTTTCCGTCCTTTATTTTCATAGCTACCCTCTCCATATTTCGTAATCCAGGGTAGCCTAGATAGACAATCTTCATGCGCCAATCGTCGTTCACCCTGTCGAGGCGGATCGCAGAATAATGAGAAGT